>JANIWX010000003.1:0-251716 GCA_030705205.1 Huiozyma sinensis
ATTTTAGAAAAATATGTCCCAAAACCAAGATTAGAAAAGTTAGTCGACAAACTAAAGGAACTAGGTCAAGAAACAACCGAGACATCTGACAAGGATAGGATCCAACCTAGAGGGGAGAGGATGTGATGTAGTAGCATCTACATCATTACCTAAACAGGTAATACTCTGGCACGGCGTTGAACATGTCGTAGAAGACGACATAACGAGTGAAAGATATTTCACTCGTGTTTACATAAATACAGATGTATGTATGTACTCGTATGTATTATGGTTCTCTCTCATAAAGAGACCAAGCATTAATTATAGAGTGACTAGATCCATCAGTGAGTTATCTATACGCGATTGTACTTTATCACAAAAAAAATTTGAATTTTGGTTTATTATTATGTAATATATTAGCCATAATCTACCCGTCGCAGCGGAAAATAGTACAGTGAGGGATAGAGAAAGTAACTAGAATTTCTAGTTGCGTCTATAGTCATGTCATACATAGCATGGAGTAAAAATGGGTCAGTAGGTAAGGTGATTCTTAAAGAATAAAGTTTTTTATCTAACAAAGTAAAGCGATATATTACATGGTTTGATACTGTTCTGTTCATATTGAATAATAAAACTGTGTGGATAATTTGGGAACGCCCTCTGGGAATGAACTCATGACCCGTTACCCTCTCTAATACAGTACTGTGAACTATTATAAACCCGACATGCGAGTATACGAACTCGAGACATGCGGACGGCCCCTTATCCGGAACATATATAAACCCCAAGGTAGCTGCACCGACATCTTTCAAAATCCTCTCTAAATCCAGAACCCAACTAACGAACGGAGCTTAGACAAGCAAGTACAACTGATATAACTAAATACTTACATATTCGGCGTAAATACACAATATCAGAGTCCTTACACATTTTAATTAAGCACAACCTACTTTAGCTCTTACAATATCGATAGTCTGCAAAAGAGACCAAGTTTTTCTCTCACCTGGGACTTCACAAAGGCACAAATATTGATATTATTATATTTACCATAGAAAATAAATTACATTGCACAAATATGGTATCAGGTACATAATCTTCCGATGATTCTAAGTAGCACAGTCATTGATGATGTGTAAAAAAAAATGCAAACAGTGCTGCAAAAATCACTTTTGGGCAACACGTTAAAGTCAGAGTCTATTTTTTTGTTTCTTCTCTAATTTGTAGGAAGGTAATCAAAAGAATATAAATGGACAACTTCCGTGCGTTTAATTACAACACATTTCCAAGATGCAACAGCACAGCATCACTTTGCAACATGTGCTCCAACAACTGCTCTCCTCCTTTGGTGGTGCCTGCTGGACGTATACAGGCTGTTGTGGTGCCTGCTGGTAATACCCCTGTTGAGGTGGACCCTGTTGGTAGTAACCTTGTTGTGGACCTTGCTGGTAGTACTGTTGGGACATGTGGGTATGTGCGTTTTGGTTTCCTCAGTAGAGTCGAAAACCGGATCAAGTTTTCAGGAATGCGTCTGCGGAAACACGCTAAAACAGTTACTATATATAAATTCTCTTCAGATGGAAGTTGCCCAAAAAAAAAAAAAGAAAAACAAAAGAAAAAAAAAATCGGGAAATTGGCGTTCCCTAAATATTTATTTTCTGGTTGATCTGCGCCACTAAACGTGGCTGTGGACAAAGCAAACTCAGCCCTATCCGGTGTGGTAGTCATGATTCTGCTTGCGCCAGTATTCTGTATGCCAGTCATAAAGTTGAAATTAGAATATATATATTTATGTATACTTTAAGTGTGGGCTGTCACGAAGCGCTTTGTAACAACCGATTCATGTTACAGAAAGCAATAGCCGACATAACTTAACAACGTACGTAGCGCAAAATGAGAGGGAGGAAGCTTGCCGAATGCCCAAGATTTGTAGTATCTTCTGACTTGCCCCCCTCAATATGGAGGACGATAGAGAGAAACGAAACGAAAATTTTTGTATCCTTGCTCAATCCTGATAAGGCTGTGCCGCTGGATCATCTTTATAAGGTTTCACTGGTTTTGCGTCCACAGAATCCAGCATGAAATGATAAAACCTGTTACCGTAGTCTCTAGGTGGCACAGCACTTACCACTTTTGGGTCATGATTCAGACTTCGCCAGAAACTTTCCAGTTTTTTCAGGAGAGAGTAGTTTGTCAGACAGTCAATGATGCCCACGTAGTATATGAAGTCGCCGTCCGAATTGTCCTCCAACGATGAGCGTATGCCACCCTCATCGCTCTTGAAATAGTGCGGTATGATATTGGAGTGCGCTGTGGTGTGTTTTTGCTTCCCGGCTATCGAATCTCTCGCAAGGTCCGCGCTTGTAGCTTGTACTTCTTCTGGCCCACCATATGGGATCCCCTCTTCGAGCTCTAGCAAATCCGCCGTGTCCTCATCCTCTTGTTTGGCCTGCCGTATGTCGTGTATACCCAGTAGTAGAGAGTAGTCCATTATGTTGAGTTTTATCAGCAGTGCGACGTCCTTGCGAAGCTGTGCCAGGAACTTTTCCCTCCGTTCCGGGCCAAACTGGATCCGCTGTTTCATTTGCAGCCAGTTCAGATCCTTGAGGACTGGTCTGTAAGTTGGGTCATTTGCTGCCCTGTCCTTATCGACTGTGGTGAGTCGACCCCACGTGGAACCCTTAAGGTCGAACGTTTTGTGCAGCTCCAGTTTGGGAGGGAACAAATTGTTCATCACGAGGAAGTAGATTCTGCGGTGCTTGATCTTGTTTTGGAAGGAGATGGGCATCTTGACACGATGCAGCCCGTAGAATTGACATATCAATGTGTTTGGGTTTTCCCTGACGTGGTTGTAGTACTCCTGGACGTGCCTCCGCAGATGGATGTGCTCGGAGTGATGGATTGTTTTGATGATGTACCGATAGTCCCTTGAGTAGTAGAAGAACGATCCGCTTTTCCCCGGTGAGTTCAGTTCGCTGAGTATGTACTTCGAGGTTAGGGAAACAAGATAGTCCGCTGGGTCGAGTCCGAACAGTGCTCTCAACTCTCTGAACACTTCTGGGCAGTAATCCTTGAACTTGAATGCGTACTGTGACGAAGGGGTCAGCTCATTCCCGTGGTAGTCAAACGCAAGTTTCTTGCTACATTTGAAATCTACGGGAGTCAGTGGTTTCATTATTCCGGAACACCGGGACACGGCTACTCTGATCCCTGTGAGCATGTTGTACGCGATGATAAAGTTGACGTGGCCCTCACTGACTTTGTTCCCTATCAGCACGCGGTCATCGTCCATCAAGAACGCCTTCCTATTCCTTCTCATCTCTCTCTTATGCAATAAACTTTTCCTCATCTTCTGTATTTCGCGCGTGGCCGTATCCGATTTCTTAAGACCAGGGGATTTCTTGTTCTTCTTATTGACGGCTGGGTCCCCCAGGGGTGCCGACTTCGATGCTGCCTGTTGTCCATTCAATTGTTTCTTCAACGGTAGCGATACGGACGAAATGCGGTGATGATGCCCCGGTATGTTGTTATACCTTTTCTGTTGTTCCACAGACGCGAGTTCCTGTTGTTCTTGCTGATATTTCTCGTAGTTTGCGTCCGTTTCATCCACGGGCAAGATCTGCGAATGCTTTGTTGACTGGAACGGTATGTTTGTTCTCCCAGTCGAGTCTCTTGTATCTTTCCTTTTCAATACGACGGGTCTCCTGGATACTTTCTTATTCAACAGTATCCTATCATCTTCGATATCCTGAATGTACGAGTCGTTTTCGATGAGACTGTTCACGGTGAGCACGCTCCCCTGGTCGCTGGTCATTCCTGTGGTATGCGGGAGTGTATTACTATGGGCGGTACTATCTTCGTTCAACTCCTGTGTATTTGGTAGATTATGTTCCTGTAGAGTGTCTCGTCTTTTGATGGTGACCACATCTGTGGAACTTCCATGCAAGTTTTTGTTGTTTATGTTATTGTTAATGCTGCACCTTGAATTTATCGAACCGGACCTCGAGTGACACTTGTTGCGGAGTGCAGTCTCCTCCAGCGATGTTGGAGTGGACGTTGTCAGTCCCCCGTCTGAAAACCGCGCACTCTCTGCATTGGACTCTGAGTTTGACAAGGAATGGAGACTAGTCGTGTGTGTATGTAACCTTGATGTATGCTTCGCACTCTTATTGTGGTCTCCTGTTACGAGATGCGTTTTCACCAATGCGTCTTTGTGGGTCTGTGATATTGGAGCCGAATGGAACATTTTCTTCCCCACTGGTATATCTTCAGGGCTGCTCAACACTTTGATATTGGAATGTTCCATCCTTAGATGCTATTTTTTGTTTTGTTTTGTTCTTTTTCTTGTGTTTGTAGAGATGTACTACAAAGGAAAACAACGCACCGAAATGAAAGTGGATAAGCTTGAAAAGAAAAAAAAAAAGAAGGAACGATGTTCTTTGAGTATAGACTGGAAAGGTCGTATGCAAGAGTTTAAACTAAGTAAACTTCAAACAAGTGATGGATGAGAGGGGTAGAGAGAAGCCAACAAAAAAAAAAAAGAGCGAGAGAGCAGCAACGGATGAAGGAGAGCTAAGAGAGTAGTAATAACCGTCCTTTTTTTCTCTGACGATTGTCTTCAAAATATGGTATAAAAGTAGGAGTGGAGGAGGGGGGGCGAGGGTGTCGATAGATGCTTGGGCAGTTCTGTGTTATACTTTATGCGTATCATCTATCTTTCAAAGTTTCCCTCTCTCTCAAAATAAAAAAAAAAAAACATTTTCACACAAAAAAAGAAGAAGAAGAAGTAAATCAGAAACGCAAGGGTTTTTTCGCGCACTAATTTTTTCCTTCCAGAAAAGCAGAGAGAGAAGAGAGAGGAGCCCCGCCGCACAGTCCGTTGGTGAGGGTAACCGCGGATGGGAGTGGTGGCTGGTGCAGACAGGCAGTGCTACACACGCATTTACATATGAATGTGAGTGAACCCTGGTGAATCATCTGACTGCGTTCTGCGAGAGGGAAGAGGCGGGTGTCTCCACTGAGAAGCCAACCGCCCAACCGCCCAAAAAATAAGAACAGCACCCCCCCCCCTCCCCCCGCACTCAGAGAAGACAACCGCCGCTGGCTGTTCACCCACACACCAATTACCAGGAGGAAAAAGGGAAAAGAGAAGAACAGCAGGACAACATATTCTGTGTATGCAAACGTGAGGCAGTTACGTTTCAACAAGGGGAGCGGGACGTGGGCGGGACGTAAGCGGGGTATATTTCGCGTTCTCTCTCTCTCTCTCTCTCTCTCTCTGCAAATTACCCGGAGTTGCGTTTCGCTCACACTCCCTCCCTATTAGCCGCTGCAGAAGCGACTGCCACTGCTATTACAGCAGCCCTCCCCCCACCGCCCCCCCAGCAGTGTCTCACAAACGTTACTACTGTGCAAAATACATCCGCAGGCGCCAAATACACAGAGACAAGCGGCTGTCTCTCCCGCTTAATCTTCCAATTTCCCCAGAAACGTGCGGAGAACACAAAGAGAGACGGAGCGATAAAAGCAGGAAAGGACCAAGAGTAAAAAAAGAAACGAAGCACCAAAAAAAAAAAAAAAAAAAAAAGAGGGAACACATTTATTTTTTTTCTCTCTCTTTTATTTTACACACGGAAGCGCTTTCAGGACAGGATCCTCTCCCGTATTGCATACACAAGGGGGAAGTGACCATTACACTCAGGACAGAGACATACTCTCTCTCGCAACACACGCACAACTACAAGCACCAATCTTCTATATATCTATCTATCTTTCTCTCTTCCCTCTTCTTTATATTTGTTGTATATTCGTCGTGTATAGTTTAGCCGCTGCTGGGGGAATTCACGGAGATAAAGAATGAACAACCTTCCAGACGTGAAGAGAGCACCAGGGAACAGCAGGCGAAGGTCCACCTTACGACACTCAGGGTTGACGTCTTCGAGCAGTACCCGGCCCATGGACCGTGACGGACAGGGGAGAACGCTGCAGAACGTGCACACGCCCGCGTCCAGAACAAAGAATACTAACGTACCTCATCGCTCAGACATGGAACACGCCAGCAGTGATAAGTGGCTCTCACCACCACTGACAAACCATGAGGAACCCAGGTCAAGAGCAACTGTGGCTCCAAACAACACCCCAGTGGTTAGCAGGATCGCTTCGCCCCTTGGAGCTGCTCTGGGGACACCAGCGGCTATGTTGCACAGGGGGGTCCCTAAGGACACCGTGCAACAGGCTCCACCAACGTCTCCAGATTTCACACACTATACAAGCGACCCGCGAGCGACCACTGCTACTATCAATGAGGGTGCTACACACCGTTTAACCGCTCAGAGTCAAAACGTGACGAGTGACGAAAATTTTACGGTGAGGAAAAATCCACTTCAAAAGGAAGAAAAAACAAAATATGGTATATCGAATTTTTTGCCGCCAGTATTGAAATTTCACAACAACAACAACAACAACAACAACAACAGCAACAGTAGCAGTAGTGGGATTATACTGCCACCCCCGGTGAGTACCAATAGAGGAAACATTGCTACCGATTTCAGTGCCGTTCCGTCTCTAGGAAGCTTATATGGGACTCGTAATACTGATAGGAGTATGACGTTTGATGATAAATTGAAAGATAGTATTCCATACACAGGAAGGGAAAGGTTTGGTGAGGACGCTATGTTGAATGATACAGCACTCTTGACGGACACGATGGACAGGGAGAAGGACTCCTCGTATGCGCTGCCGTCTCTCAACAGAAGGAGAAACACTTTTTCTGAGTCAAACTCTAGGACACCGTCCGCACATATTAGAAATACACCGGTGCAGGGAACTGGTAACTTCAAAAATGGGATGCTAGACATGGACAGTAAGCTTAACTTGGAACCGAACAGCGACGTGGCTGAAAAAATGGGACTGTGGTCAGCGGGGAGGCTTAGCGAACTTGCATTCCAAAGGTCTCACGACAGGGGCGGATCCTCTATTATGACTGAGAACCCAAACGCAGACTCACCTGAGATCCCCACGGAACCGATCACGCTAAGGCAACTAAGCCTTCACAATCTGGGTAGACCAACTTCGAGCGGGAGGCAGGAAAACCCAACAATAGACCCGCTCACGCTCGCATCATCCTCATGGAGAGCAAACATGGCACAGAGACAATACCAAAACATGGAGGACAGGGACTTGACCAGCAGGTTCAGGACACCATCCATACACACTATTCATATACTGCCGAAAGTGCTCGATACAAAAATGGACGGCTTGAAACATAGAATGCTGAGCGCGCCCAGCAAAGACGCTCACATGGGCCACTCCCAACCGCTGCGACAGGACTTCCAGTTACATGGGAGGGCCAACGATAGCGACCTGGACACAGCGGCTGTGGCCCTCTCGGCTCTAAGGTCGTCACCTTTCAAGTTCCCAGACCGTCGATCCTCGTTGTCGTCCATACCGTGTCAATCAGCAGGGAACATGGCGCTTTCCACACAAGGATCCGCATTTAGCAGGCCGCATTCCTCCTCTTTTTCCTCCGTGCTGCGGGGGCCGCAACAGAGACCCATCTTGAGGATACACCAGCGAGAAGCGCCGACGAGCAGCAATTCTGGTGCTAACCACGCCACGTATAACGCCTTCTCAGATACCAGTGATGAGGACTCCTCGCGGGCAGGGAAGGCTTCGTTCAACAGGATCCCGCCCTCGGAGCGGAACGTCACTTGGAACAAAAACGGGAAGAGGATAGACAAGGATACACTCCCGGAGATGGAATCTGTGAAGAGACGCAGGGGCCGAAGCAAGAGGAAAACCAGCGTGTCGACCACATATGCGGAATCAGATTCCTCGGAAGTCTCCGAGGATGAGTTTGAATGGAGAGAGTCTGATGACGCAAGCGCCAAAGTGTCAGAGGCGGACGACATGGCGGATCCAGACGCGTTTGTCGTGAAACAGAAGAGGGGGAGGCCCAGAAATCCGGACAGCAAGCGGGCAATCCTTGAAAGGGAACAGAGCACAGGGAAGAGGCGTGTCGGAAGACCCCTTGGGTCCAAGTCCAAAAAGAACAAAGGAACGCCGCCAAAGGTCAAACCCGTGAAAAGAGAAAAGAAGGGACCCAAACCTGATAAACCAAATACGAAATTCGTCAAGGATGGGGGTTCAGCGTCCTCTTCTACGGGGACCAGGTCCAGGACAGGTTGCTGGATCTGTAGACTGAGGAAGAAGAAATGCACAGAGGAGAAACCAAACTGTCGCAATTGCGTGAGACTCAATTTGGAATGTTTCTACGATGTAATGAGACCCGACTTCGTCGCCGATCCAGCGAAGAAGCAGATGAAACTGGAGGAGATCAAGATTCACACGCGAGAAGCGAAAAGAGCCGCATTGAAGAGAAGAAACGGCCCACAGGGGAACCACCCCACTGACCATGACGATACCAAAATCAAAACAGACGATGTAGACGGGAAAAACCCAAACGAGATTAACGAACACCACAACAGTAGCGTTCCAAACACCAATCCTATAATCACTTAAGCTACTTCCCACTGCTGTTCCCCTAACTACCACCACGGGAAACAACCTAAAGACATTGGATATTTCTGTTGGGGAGGAATTTTTCTTTAAGTTCAACTATAATCCCATAGAAGACTCGTTACATATATAGACGTACATCAATATACAATTCTACATTATGTACTTTCCCAATTCAAATTTAGACCTCTTACTATCAGCCCGAATAATTAGACCCGTACGGGTACGCAGTGGCCCTCTGCGACGAAGGACCAGGACCCGCCTCCATCGTAGGGTTCCAAATTTGGTTCGGGAACATCTGCGGCGGTTGTGCAGTAGGTGGGACACCCTGCTGTGCGTGCATCTGCTGTGGGCACTGCGCCATAGGGTACCCGAACGGCTGACCCATCACAGCTTGCTGCTGAACGAACGGCAGCGGTGGGCCACCATAATACATGTCCGGTTGCAAGTTGCCGCCGCCATGGAATTCCTCGGGCCGTTGTTGGTAGGGCATGCCGTTTAACACCGCGGGGGGCCGAGTTACTGGTGGCATCGGCTGCGAGTTTGTATACGAACCGGTGGAGAACGGTGCATTCGCAACGTCGGCACGCGTGGGCGGGAATATCTCTGCCATGTTCGCGGATTCAACCTCTCTGTTAAGCTCTTCTAAAGTGTTGGCAATCGTGCTCATATCGAAATCGGACGACGATTCTGAGGATTCTGACGAGGTTTCGTCAGTTTCATCATCGTATGTCAGGTCTAATCTGTCCGTTTTAACCGTAGATGGTGTGTCGGGGACGCTGAAACTGGGTTTCACATCTATAGTAGATGGGGCAACGGGCACGGACGAACCACTGTACCCCCAATTGGGAACATTCTCTTCCTGTTTGGGGGCTTGAGGTTGTAAAGTTTTGATCTCCTTGACTTTGCTGATAACTCTAGGTTTAATCGTGACGCCACTGCCCACTTGATTTCTATTGAATTCACCACCGATTTTCTTGCCTGGAGTCTTATGAGAACGGAAGTAACAGTTTTTTTCACCGTTGATTTCAAACCCACATGTGTTCCCTTCCAAGAGTGTCTTACTCAGAGATATTATCGACTCAAGTCTGAGCATCGCTTCACCCTTGCAATCCAGTTTCTCCTCTGATAAGGGGAAACCTAAAAGACTGTCAATGCTATCGTCTTTCCCAAAAACGCTAGAATCGTCGAAATCAGTTAAAGCATACTTGAGCGGAGAAAACTCCCTCGTGATAATATCTTCTTGAAAACAATATTGCCTCTTTGGAGTTTGGCTCTTAGCTTGTAAATCTACCGAAATAATGTTGCTTCTGCCAACAAAATTAACAAATCTGGTCAAGTTTTGGCAAAACCGCAATTCAGATTGCGCGTATTGCAAAGCAGATTTATTGGTGTTCATCCAATTCAAACTGACTCGTACCATTGCCAAGTACTGGAAGGTTTCAAAATCCGAATCCCACACTTCGTAGATAATATTCTCAAAAATATGGTTAATGTACTTGAAGGCAAACTTCAGATATAGCAGCTCCTGAACATTCAGCTCTGATAGTTTTGACTGGTACACTGTTGCAGGATCTCTTGAGCTCTTGCCTAATAAAACTATAATGTGGAAACAACCAAGCACGATCAGTAAGTTTTTAAAAATAGTGTCTATACTCTTCGAGTACCTTGTGCCCAATTTTTCAAACATCATCAACTCCAAATCCTTCAAATCTATCTTCGTGTTCTTCAAATACCTGGGGGAATTTGCATCTATCCATACATTTGGTCTTAGTATCGAACCTAATAGGGGTAAGAAATAGTACTCGATAATTTCCCTGTTTACAAATCTTTCCCTGTGTAACTCTATTTTGTGGATATGTTTAACCATACCTATTAGTCTCTGATGCATCGATGACTCCTCATTGAACATTATGTTCTGAAAACTGTTTATGCAGTTGACACTTGGAGTAGATGTCAAACACCCGCGTAAAAACTCGTACGTCGCTAGTCCAAAATTGTTGCATTGTATATGGATCAACCCACGTTGGAAAAAGACTTCGGAAAATGATGGAGAAAGGTTCAGGGAAATATGTAAAAGCTCCATTGGTTTTGCAAAATCCGCCACAGCAAATTTGTTGTTTAACTTCCCACTGATTGCCTTGTACTTTTCCACAGAAGCCATGTAAAATGTACACCGTTGACAAATGAAAACAATGAGAGATGTCTGCGATGCTCTTTTGTCAAGTTTTTCCCTACCAGCAGATTTCTGAATCGCTAAGCTTAACGGCTCAATAACTGCGCTTTCGGAAATCACCCCGGTTGTATCATATTGGTTCAAAAGCTGAATCAACAAATCATTGTATATACTGAACACAAACTTTGCAAATTTATTAGCCTTAGTGCTCATCCTCCTAAACTCAATATAATTTGGCTTGCCTTTCACATCAGTTTTCATCAGCAATGATGCCCTCCAAGCCTGAAACCATTTAAAGATGGGATACCATAACTTCTCCCAAGACAAGTCCAAAAGAAAGGGAACAGCCTGTGTTATTTTACCACTCTTGATGTCGGAAAGGGCGAGTTCCATTATTTTGTTCAGTTTCGAATGGGCAAAGGATAGAAACCCATTCAACAGGGTGTAGTCCTGTTTCAACGCATTGGATTTAATGATACTGACTAATTGTGTCTGAAAACCGGCTACTGTAGCGGAAATGGATGCTGTAAGGTCTGGGGCAGCACTTGTGTCCATCGAAGAGTCAAATAATATATTATTCTACTGCTTTCCGTGATTCTCGCTATAATATTGGTTTCCTTTTGCCTTTCGTCGGGTAGTTGTTTTCTGTGAGTGGAATATATACTACCTGTATAGCATCCAGAACGTTGGTCACTCCGTAATTGGGCTTGCCCTCTTCAGATTCTGTGATATTGACGGAAGTTGCTTGAGCAACTTTGACTCTTGCATGCCTTTGTTCTTGTAGAAAAAAGTGAAAAAAAAATTGGTTAAAAATTTGCACATTTCTTGAGTATATGGAGGCGTACGTATTATGTGAATTTTATACGGGATGAGGTAGCGGATATCACGGTTGCACCGTCTGCGGTACAATTACCTGATTTGAAGAAGCTGGGCGACACCAACAATTTGTAGTTGGCGATTCCACTTGTATCCAAGCTTTGATACCTGCCCTTTCTAAAATCTTTTCTACCCTTTTCTTGAGGATGGTGGAGTTTTCCCCTTCCACGTATTGGACATGAATGTAGCCGATCAGTTTTATCTTTAGATTGTCCATGCATGCATCATCATGGTCATGGTGCTTTTCTTGCTGGTGGCTATGCTCATGCTCATGCTCATGCTCATGTTTTCCAATTGGGTGTTCCTGTTCGTGGCCGTGCGAATGCCCGTGGGCATGGGAGTGGCCCTGCGAATGAAGTTTATACGGCCAAAACCTAGGAGTTGTATAGCCTGCGACACCCGGTGTCGTTGATATTTGGTTAAGTACGTCCTTTATGATGTTGTGGTTCTTATCGTCTAGCTTCAGTAGTATACTTGCCGAGGTCGATTTCAGCAGGGGGATGGAGCTTGCCAAAATAAGAATCCCAATGAAAAGAGATGCAATGGGATCAAATATGTACCAGCCTGTAAATTTGATCAGAATGGTGGACACAATGACCCCGACAGAACCCAAAGTGTCTGCCAAGATATGCAAAAAAATCCCACGCATGTTTTCGCTATCGTTAGCGTTATGTTCCATGGAGAATAACCCGACAAGGTTGACGAGAAGACCCAAGACGGCAACAACTAACAGCTCGTTGGTACTTTCAATTGGAATTGGGTTAAAGAAGCACCGTTCGATGGCCTCCACGAATATACCAGAGACAATACCAAGCAGTAAGACACCATTGGTGAACCCAGTCAACGTTTCTAGGTAATTCAATTTAAACGGGAATTTGTCTGTAGCGGGTCCCTTTGACAGAACAGCCGCTATAAGCCCCAACAGCAAAGAGGTACAATCGAGAGCCATATGCAAAGAATCTGACAGTAGACCGAGAGATTTGGAACGGAATGAGTATAACAGTTGAACAAACATGAAAGTGGAGTTCAACAATAAAAATGAAAAGATGGATCTCGTATCTTTATCTCCTATCACTCTACTGAAGAGCGATCCCGATGATACAATATCTGTGGGGACATTTACTGTATCTTTGGGCGACCCGCCACCAACTGTGCCAAACACAAACTGTCTTGAAATGAATTCCGCTAAGGTGACAAAGGAGAATATTAGAATATGTTCGATGAATCCGTGGGACACATCAAACGATAAGTACTTCAATACCACGGCCATAAGTCCTGTGGCCAACAGGGTTCCATTATGAAACAAGCTCGGCAGGGCAGTAACACTCTGGTCATTATTCTTGACGGAGGCAAGTTCTTGACCCAAAATATCTTGAATTGACAAAGTAAAGACTGCCAAACAACCAAAGAAGACAAATATCATCAAGTAGTTTAACGTTGGGACACCTGAATGGTGTCCCCCGACTTGACCTAGATACGAGATTCCGTAGAGGGAAACAAACGATACTACTGTCGTAGAGACTAGGACAGTGTATACTGTCTTGACCCTTTCTGTTGTGTGTTCTGTTGCGTTCCATATTCTACTGGACCATTGGTACACATTAATTTGCAATACGACGAAGAAAAGTAGTTTCAAAAATGTCGTGTACTGTAGGAAACCACCATGGAAATAACTTATTGCCAAACTTATCGATATTAAAGGCCCAAAACATTTGAAGAGGTGCCCAAAGGATGATTTCCGAACAGCTGTGAGATATTTGATGGCAAGAAGTGAGTAGCAAGTTACCTGAATAGACCCTAGCACACTTTGCCCCAAGTAGCACCCAATAACCGATATGTACACGAAGAGTACCAAGGGGACTATTGAATGGAATGTCTTGGCCATTACTTTGGCCCCAATGAGGCACGATGCGACTCCTGTACTAATAAACGACGGGAGTAAAAAAAATTCTGCTATAATGCTAGATATCGTCCCCCATATAGATGCAGTGGTATGATTGTCTGTTATGGGATCAGATGTATCGGTGTGTGTAATATTGAATGACAGAATAAGCGAGCAAGCCAACACCATTGTCGCATAGGACAGTAACAGTGGGATTTTAGCAAATGCATCTTGCAGAGCCATCGTTCTCCCCTCTCTGTCTCGTTCCATCTCTGTCTGTCTGTCTGTCTGTCTATCTTTTATGTTAGCCTTCCCCCCCCGCTTAAACGTTCAGCAACTTCTTCCCGTTTATGCCGATCCAATGGCACTTGACTGATCTGCCCTGCAAGTTTTGTATCCTATGGTACTAGTATTTCTATTCCTGTCGACCCGGAAACGCTCTTTTTGGACACACACATACAAAACCAAATGATAAAACCTTCCAGGTTGTCGTTTTCAACGAATGAACCCTGCACGTGACAAAGACGGTTTTTCTTTCACAGCCTCGATTTTCCTTTCACCATACTTAAGAGAGAGTTATTATGCGGTGTACGGATTGTAGGTGCCGTTTTTCGGCCGAGAAACACGTGAATTCGGTGGTTCTTTTCCCTTTTCTGTTTTTCTGTTTTTCCCCTTCTAAAGACGGCGGTCTCCAGTGAATCTCTGTGCTTACCTAAACTGATTGACGGTCAGATCTGTGACAGTTGCGGGGATAAGCGCAGGTGTACAGCAAAATGTGTCGGACTATACACAGTGGGTGGAGGGAGGAAGAGTTGACTCCAAAATTCTCCGAGAAAGTATTGTTTCTGCAACATGGTCTCAACTACTCGTAATCAACTACAACCACATAAACTGCTTTCCTCACTCTACTTGCTACTATTTCTACACATACGTACACACACACACACACTCTCTCTCTCTCTCTCTCTCTCTTCCACTGTGTCCCTCCTGCTACCCGACCACCGCCAGTAAATGCATCGCCAGTACAATCCGTTTACCACATATCCCCACGGGACCAAGAAATGAATAAAAAGAAAAAAGAGAAAAAAAGGAGCGGAAGCCGAAAACGGCAATTTGATTAAACATTTTCTCGACTTTCCGTGTTTCCCGGTTCACTTTCACATTTTTTCGCTACGGTTGTTTCGCTGGCACCGCCATACGAACAGTTTGTTTTTGAACGGGAGTAACCGTTAGCATCCACTCAATTGTGGCCTGCAGCTGTCGTCTCATCACCCATTCTCTCAACCGTGCGTGCTACCACGCTCAGAGTGAACGGGGATGGAACAGACCCAGAGAGAAAACTAGTGGGAGAATTTGGCGACACTTCGACAAGTTTTTTTTTTCTATTGTGGTTTGGAGGAACTGAGAAAGAGACGTAGGCCTTGTTAGCAATATGCACTAAGCGTGCGTTTATAGGTAAAGGGAGCCGATGCGATGTTGCATTGTTAACAGAGAAGAAAAGTTTTTCACCCATTTCTAATCCTTTTTTTTTTCTCACTTCTATGCTTGTTAGCAAGTCATCGCCTTAATTCAATCATCACTATTCGGTTATCTTGCAAGAGGTGTGTCTCATTTTAAATTCACATATATATAAGAGAGCTCTCTTTTTCTGATTCTTGTGCTCTTGCATTGGTTTCCTGTCCTGTCTTTTTCCTATCTGCTTGCCTGTTCTTTTTTCATCGTTCAACAATAAGCATTCATAACATATAGAAAACCAACTAATAACCAATCACAAATGGTTTCTTGCGTGGGGATTCTTAAGAAACTGGAAATTCCTGTTCATGAAAGAGAGACACTTTCGTTTCTAAAGAACCCTGATTTACTCCCCATCAAAAAGGAGAAACAGACATGGGGGTTCTTCTCCAATTTCGCATACTGGGGGATTATCTCATTCTCCGTCGGTACGTGGCTGAGTGCATCACAAGCGCTGTCCGTCGGACTTTCATACCCAGAGACCATCGGTACTTTCATCGTTGGGGACTTCGTTACAATCCTGTTCACATTGGCCAATTCGTACCCTGGGTCCGATTGGAAGGTTGGGTACACCCTTTCCCAGAGATTCGTCTTCGGAATTTACGGTTCGTACTTTGGTATTTTGATCAGAGTGCTGATGAGTATTGTCAACTACGCCTCGAACGCGTGGCTGGGAGGTCTTTGTATCAACATGATCCTGGACTCTTGGTCCCATCACTATCTGCACTTGAAAAACACGCTTACACCAAGTGTGGCTATGGAGACCAAAGAAATCATCGGGTTCATGCTGTTCCACGTCGTTACCGTTCTGTGCTACTGGATGAAACCATACCAGATCAACCACATCCTGATCATATCATGTACAGCTACATGCTTCTCCATGATGGGTATGATCATATACCTGACGCACAAGGCAGGCGGTGTCGGCGACCTTTTCACCTCGACAAAATCAACTGCTACAGGGTCCGATAAATCGTGGGCATGGGTCTACATGATTTCGTATTGGTTTGGTTCCGTTTCCCCAGGGTCCGTCAACCAAAGCGATTACTCCAGGTTTGGTACCTCGAAGACCGCTATCTGGTCAGGTACCATCCTGGCCTTGTTCATCCCTACCACATTGGTCCCTGTATTCGGTGTCATCGGTGCATCCACCTGTGAGAAACTGTACGGGCAAGAACTGTGGCAACCAATGGACATATTCACCTACTGGCTGAAGGACAACTACTCTGCTGGTGCCCGTGCAGGCGCGTTCTTCTGTGGACTGTCTTTCACGCTGTCGCAAATGTCGTACACTATCTCCAACTCCGGGTTTGCATCCGGTATGGATTTGGCCGGCGTGTTGCCCAAGTACATCAACATCAAGCGTGGTGCCATCTTCACTGCGCTCATTTCAGTCGCTTTGCAACCATGGAATTTCTACAACAAGTCATCGAACGTCTTCTTAACGGTCATGAGTTCCTTTGGTATTGTCATGACCCCAATTATCGCCGTCATGATTTGTGATAACCTGGTGGTCAGGAAGAGACAGTATTCCGTCACTGAGGCATTCAAAATCAAAGGTGAGTACTACTACTTTAAGGGGTTTAATTGGAGAGCCTTTGTTGCTTGGATTTGTGGTATGACTCCAGGCTTACCAGGTATGGCGTGGGAAGTCAACAACAAGTACTTCAACAACAAGGGTATCGTGAATTTCTACTACGGTGATTCGTTCTTCTCCTTCGTTATTTCATTCTTCTTGTACTGGATTTTGTGCCTAGTCTTCCCCTACCACATCAAGATCCTACACGACGACAAGGACTATTTCGGTGCTTTCTCCGACGAGGAAGCCAGGAAGAAGGGCATGGTTCCATACTCCGAGATCTCAGAAGCGGAGTTGGACGCTTACAACTTCCCATCCCATAAGACAGAAGGTTTCGAAAGGGAGATTTCCTCAATCAGAGAACAGGGCGTTGTATCCTCCTCGGACGGTCCCGCCTATGAGGAAAAAGAAAGTGACAACATCACGAAACAGCGGATCGTCACTACTAAGACAAGTTCCACAAGTGACCTCCAAGAGGAAAGTTCTTAATCGCGAGTGTCAGACCCGAATCCTCACACCGTTCTTTCGCAACCGCCGTGAGTCTTCTCACTCACAGATGTTTGCACCTTTACGCCCCTCCTCTAATTTAGTCACGTATACCTGCATTTTCATTTAGCGTTCTGCCTATCTTATAGAGCTTCCTCTAATACGTACCATATATTATTAAACATGCCCCTTTGATATGGATAATTGAAGTCTAGCCATCATATATCACACAAACACACACGCTGTGTTCGCCCCACATTACCTTAGGACGCCTTTTGAGCCATTATGTTGTATTTAGCGTTTAGTTCTTTAATCTCTGCCTTGCGTGCCTCTCTCATCGCTCTCAGATCCGGAGGCGGATAGATCCCGAGTTCGGCACGCAGCTCACCCACGTCTCTTGTCAGTTGTTCCTCCCAGTACACGTTTATCAGCGGCTTACAAGACAGACCAGAACGAACCGCCCAGGGCAAGTATATCTCATACAGTCTTTTCCTTTGCACGGGTTTCAAGCGCAGAGGCGCCAGGAGTGCCCCCAACGCGGCCATCGGTACACCCATATTGGCTGCCTCCAACGCCTTTATTGTAATTTCACCTTCAATGACAATCGGCGCGTTGTTTAAGGCGTGGTAGAAATCGTGGCATTGTCTAAACCTCTTAAACACAAACGCGTGCACCGGATCATCGACGTATTGTACTTGCGCCCTCGTATCGGGCGTGACCTTCTCGCGTCTGCACCACTGGTAGAAAACGTAACCGAAGGTATTTGTGGGCAGTTTTGCCAATGTTTCCATCTTAAGAATATCCTCTTTGACGTCTGGCTTGTCTCGAAGGATCCTCCTTCCTGTCGTATCGGAAAGCATCGTATTCTTCAGGGACTCCAGAAACAGGGGGAAGGCACTCGCTTCACCCAATTGCACAATATTGATCCCGTTCTCAGGGTGGAAGAAAGCCCTCACCCCGGAAACGAGAAACATGAGCAACTTCTCGCTGGTGTGTAAGGGGATATGGCCTGGGTAGTTCGGTGGGGACGGTCTCGTGTCCCGTAGTGTCCGAAGTCGCCGTTCCGTTCTCTCCTTCTGCAACTCTTCGTAATCATCGTGTCTATTGTGCAACTCGCCACGATGCATCTTGTCAGCCAGCTGCGCTTGTCTTCCAAATACCATATCCCCAAGGACAGCTCCGGCTAAAGCTTCCAGCAACAACGTCCTGTTCTGTGGGGGGGAAAGTGCAAAGGCACTCTTTCTGGTAGCACGAGTAATTGGGAGCATCCTTCCAAACTGTGCCCGTAGATACAGCCTTATCTCCGACTGCTACTTTGTCCCTCGCTCTCTGCTGTTTCTACGGATGATTATAATACAACAACGTTAATTAATAATAATAATAAGATAGTGATATACGTTGATACCCTTACAAGCCAGTCCGGGGAATCTCTCAGAACACAATTGCAGTAGTCTCTGTTTACCACCGTATGGTTGTGTTTATCTTACACACTTTCCTGTTCCTCTTGCAGAGCAGCCAATTGCTGTCGTTTCTGTTCAATCTCGAGATTCAACTTCTTCAATTGCTGGAGTCGTTCTTGTGATATTGGTCCCACAACGACGTCGCCCGGATTAGTATTTATACCCCCAGAAGTAAGTGTTGATTCATTCTGATACACAGCGGAGGATTCCATTTCCAAGAGAGTGACTTCGTTTTCCCGCTTAACTTTCTCCAGCTCGTGTAAATCGTCTTTCAAACGGGGCAGAGACCTCTGCACAAGCATGTCCTTCAGCCGCATCAATGGCTGGACATCCTCGTTGAGATCCTTGGTCGCCCTTTCCATGTCAAACTCAGTAGCAAGCATGTGTTCCCTGTCACACTGTAGCAGTTTCTGTGTAATAAACCTGTGGTCATCGTTGTTTCGCGATAATGTCCTGTTGCAATCGGCTAACAACGATACAGAATCCTCCAAACACCACAAACATTCCTTAAGAGACCCCATTACCAACAGCAGGGCCACTAAGATCGTCCACTGGGTACTTGTACCTCTCTGTTTTCCGTGTAATGTGTGCAGTAACGAGCGTCGCTGGTTGCACTTGAAAACTAATCAATAAAACACGTACCCACATACAAACAGACTACACAGATACGAACATACACCTCCAAGTATACACCCATAAACAAACAGACACAGATACAGACGCAGACAGGCATACAATGGAGAGAGGGTCCCCCACTGTTGTGAAAAGTAAGAGGCTGTCGGTACCACAGCGGGCCGGTAGGGCGCGGTCTAATTCGAGATCCTCAGGGTCTCGCTCCCAGCAAGAATACGAGCAATTTGCGAAAGAGCTGGATCCCGTTGCTGCAGCGACAGTAGCTCCTGTGGCTCCTGTGGGAACACCCGCGAGGACAAAGCTGGATCCAGCCAATAAACTGATTCCTCCGCCGGCTGTAACTTCCAGGAATAAGTACACGCACATCATGGTGCTTAAGTCGCTGAATGGGACCTTCGAGACGAAGTTCCTCGTGATTCCATTTAAGCCGGACGTGCTCAAGCTGGGACGTCCAGTGGTCAACCCTGGCGGTGGTTCCGCTGTAGGGGGGAGTGCAAAGAAGGACACGGGGTCTCTTGTGAGATCTGACAATGGTAACTTCGATTCGAGGGTTTTATCCAGGAACCATGCATGTTTAAGTTGCGATGCAAAGAACGGGAAGATATACATACGGGATCTGAAGTCTAGTAACGGTACTTTTGTCAACGGTGTCCGTGTAGAGTCCAATGATGTGGAGTTGAAGATCGGAGATGTTATCGATCTGGGGACGGATATAGACTCGAAGTTTGAACATCGGAAGATAAGTGCATACGTCGAGGAGATATCAGTGATACCACTTATAAATGGCGGGTTCGATTACAACAATAATTCGCCTTACTCTGAAGGGGACGACTTGTCGAAGGATAAAACCAGCGGGAAATCCGTACAGCATTTGCAGTCTAACACGAGTAATACACAGCCCACTGCACAAAATATAACAAGCGCAATGTCCGCGCAGAGGGCAGCGTTTGAAGCTGCAATGTTTGGTGATGTGAACAACCTTGATTTGGAGGACGCAATATTAGGTCCGGAAACAGAGGTGCTGAGTGGGATCTTTATCAATAATGCCATTGGCACTTCGCCAGAACTCATCAATGTGATCAAAACTTTGGCATCGGAGATTGCCTTAGAGAAACAAGAGTACTATAAACTGAAGTCCATGGAAAATTTTATGATAAATTACACGACGAACTTAGAGTTTGTTAATAAGCTGATGATAGAGATGAATGATAAGCAACTGGTTAAGCTACAGACAACTTTAAAACAAAATTTTCTTGACAAGCATGATAAACTGGTAAGTGACGTGAAGGACCAAGTAACGAAAATTAACAAAGAGAAGGATCTTTTTAGAAAGACTTACGAAACAAATGCCAGTAAGGACAAAGAACGGATGAATAATTTAGAAATGGAGCTCGAAGATTTGAAGACGCGACTGGAGGTAGAAAAGTACAAAACGGCGCAACTGACCAAGCGACAGCCCGTTCCTCCTGTCGAAATTCCCTCGCTCGAACCAGAACGTAACTTACCTGCAACAGATCAAGCGAAGCCAATCGACAACGAGGACACACCGAAGGAAGACACGCTACAATCCAGAAAACCGCTACAAAACACAAAGATTACAAATAACAATGCTTCGGGAAAGGTGATAACTGGGATCCCGAACTCCCCAACCTCTAATGAAGACTCGAATAAAAAGGGACGGGCATACAATTGGAGGAGCAAAAGAATAATGACGCTATCTGCCGTCTCAATTGGTCTAATAGCATACTTGATAAAATATTCCTCCAGTTAACAACGAAAGATAACGTAGTGTTTTTACGTCAACCTCTATAATTTTAGTCATACTTTAGTAGTAAAAACGCTATTCATAACCATCAACCAAGCGTTACAGAAAGGAATCATTGAAAGGGATCGCAGAAATCCCCTTTATCTCTCACTCAATTACTTAGCGATGCCGGCGGTTCATCGTTTAAACAGAATGCCTCTAAATCGAAGAAAAGTTTTAGTCTCGAAATTTCAGTTTTAATTCAGCATGAAAGCGGTACAGTCAGAAAAGGCATCCCGAAACAAGTAAACGAATTGTTCACAGCTGTCTTATGGAGGATAAAGGCTCAACCGAACTTGTAGCTTGGTTGCAACAATCTGATACCTTCCGGTTATCTCAGAACATACGAGTTATCGACACAAAAGAGTCAGGTAGAGCCGTGTTTCTGCAAGATGGGAAATTAACCAAAAATGAAGTAGTCGTATCGGTGCCCACTACCCATCAATTGAACTTCTATACGGTCCTCTATCATATCTCACTGTTCAATAGTAATATTGTACTTGACAAGGTGACGTGTCCTATCGAAAATCGCCCCCATTCGACAAGCACCAACGAAAATGACCCAAGATTTCAGGCGTATAGTGTATGGGATACAAAACAACTGTTATCGTTGACATCCTTTCAGTTGTTGGCGCTATACAGTCTGGCTGAATGGTTTTTTTTACCGCAATGGTCTGGAAATAATGATGCCTTCAAGTCTTTCTGGCAGCCATTTTTCAACGTATGGCCCACCGCTGACGAATTGAGTGCAGTTCCTACGATATGGAAACTAACAAAAACAAATAATGATCTAATTGAACTTCTGCCAAGGGAATCGGCTAAGCACATGAACAGAATTTCCAAACTGGTTGAAACCGACTGGGATGTTCTCTTACCGACAATTAATCAATGGTACGCGATGTTCCCGGACACGATGAAGATGGGAAAGATGGATATATTTCAGCGTTTTTTACTGATCTATTTTGCAATAAATTCTAGGTGTCTCTATTGCGACATTCCATTGCGTAAAGAGTTTGCGAATGAGGGCGAAGATGTCCTGCTCAGTAACTTTACCATGGTACCTTACGTGGATTACCTAAATCATACTGACGATATCGACCAGCATTGTTATCCAAAAATTGAAAAAAATGTAAGGCGAGCACAAGGCATTGGCCAATTCATGCTAAAAGTGGGGCCGCACTCTTATACGAAAAAAGGTGACGAATTAATGCTAAACTACGGACCTCATTCCAATGACTTTTTATTGAGTGAATACGGGTTTGTTCTGAAGAAAAACCGATGGAACCACCTTGATGTTACTGATTATATTATAGAACAGGTTAAGGACAAACCTTCTTTCCCTAAACATAAACAATTTTTAGAGGATCATTTGTACTGGGGCGATTACACTTTGAACGATGAAGAGATCAGTTTCAGAACTTTGGTTGCTGTGTCCCTTTTTGTAATTGAAGATGAAAGAGCTGTTGAACAGTTTATTAAAGGGTTCCTATCAGAGAATAAATTTTTACCGCTCATCAAAGATTTCATGAGGGACATGCTGTTTTCCTTGCTACAGCACTATCATCATCAAGTAAAGGTACTACTTCAGATAGCGAAAAAAAGTAGCGGGATCAAATTACGCCAATGGTACATCGACAATCTACTTACTATTTATAGAGGATACAACGTCATGATTGAGGAACATTTGGAAGATATTAATAGTTAATGTTTAGGGTGAGTACGACAGATAATTATTTGTTCGGTTTGAGATTTTATATAAATGATGTTAGAAGATATGCTGCTATTTCACTAAAAATGACAAGTCCATCTAATTTCAAGATATAATTCTTGTAATATAATACAACAAAAACCTTTGAAGGAGTCTCAATGCGCGATATCCAGTTTTCCGGAAATCCAGTAGCATTGCTGTACCCATTCGCTATGAATATATCGAATATGATTAAATGATAGTTTAGGTCACACTATATTATTTACAAGTAATGATAATCCAGCGCTCTATGCTTCTGCAGCTTAGCCTTCCCGTTCAAAAGCCAGGTGACAAGTTTATTCCACTTACAGTCCGTTTTAGTAGCATAGGCTAACCTAACAAAATACCCGGTGAGTTGGTCCGTATTGGGAGTAGAAAATTTGCGTATATTGGTCAACATTCGGCTCTTTTGTGTCTTGCTGGATTCTTTAAGGTCCTCCATGACCAAGTGGTATAGTCTGTGCTCATCCATAACAATAGGATAATTTGGGAGGTGCTTCAAAAATGGGTATGCCTTTACGATGATGCGAAGCTGTTCTTTGATCAGAAGTTTGAATAGAATTTTCGGTTTCTCCAACAACAATAGTTCCTTGCGATATTTGCAATCGTATAATGCTGCAAGAGACTCGATGCATGTCTCTACAATCAAACTGTCTAATCGGAAAAACATAATATCACCATATGAAAGCAGAGATATATCAAAACTCGGCAGATCAACCAACGAGCCAAGTAAGGGGGTCTCTTTCTCGAGTGTAAGTAGATCTTTTTTGGATTCTTCGTAGTTATAAAAGCTTCTTGGAATAGGGCTGATGAACATCTTCAAACGTCTATGCGGCGATTTCAAATCGAAGTCAAATTCCTTCTGTGGCACTCTTGAAACGACTGCATTTTGCGTTCTTTCTGTCAATCCCATAAACAGATTGGGCCTTTCCATTTCCTGTGGCCATATCGTTTCGAGGATGCTCTCCACAGCACCCATGGGTGGATTAACAAGCAAAACATTGGATTGATTCGTTAATGAGTTCGTATATCGCGTAATATTACTCAACAATGAACGCTTGTTTTGCTCCACCACGATCATATTCTCGATGGCCGAGGCCTTACCAGAAACGTACATCGGAGGTTCGGCAGCCGCCATATACTGCCGCTGGGCACGAGGATCATTTCTCATTGTGATTTTCGAATCCCCATCAAGAAACCGCTGTAATTTGGCAGAATCATTAAGCAATACAATTATGTTTGGAATAACTGGTTGGGTCGGCAAGTGGGCCAGTTCATGAGCAATAAAATACATCAGGGGAGATGCCCCCAAAGTGTAAATTCTCTGTGATGACATCAATGATTAATGGGTGACTTGGAGAAAATCATAAGAGTGGTTGATGAGGTACCAACACCGCGTTTTGTGTGCTTGTGAAATGTTGTGTTCACAGTAGATAATTTGTGCTTTTGTGATTTTATAACTAAATGAAAAGGTTCCATACTAACAGACGATGCCTATCAAAAAACGGCAAAACGGATAGCTCTTGATGTTGGTTGTCGGACTCACTGGAGGAATTGCATGTGGGAAAAGTACCGTATCTCGGAGGCTTCAAGAAAAGCATAAACTTCCTGTGGTTGATGCAGATAAAATTGCAAGGGAGATCGTTCAGCCTGGAGAAAGGGCATACAATGAAATAGTTACCTACTTCAAAGATAAAATACCGGATCTTCTTTTAGAAGATGGCAATTTGAATCGGCCAGCTTTAGGGAAATGGGTATTTGCCGATAAAGATGATTTGAAGCTGCTGAACGGGATAACACATCCACAGATTCGATTGAAAATGCTTGAACAGCTGCTCAAGTACTATATCAAAGGATACAGGATGTGTGTGCTTGACGTGCCGCTATTATTTGAAGGTAAGTTGGACATGCTCTGTGGAATTACGCTCAGTGTTACATGTGACGAAGAAACTCAACTGGAAAGGTTACAAGTAAGGAATCCGGATCTTTCCATGGCAGATGCCAGAAACCGAATCAACTCCCAAATGCCCATGGCAGAAAGGAGAGCTAAATCAGATTATGTGATTGAAAACAATGGCTCGTTACAGGATCTATACAAGGCTGTAGACTCCGTTGTCACCAAAATACAGCCTTCTGCACTGAGAGCATTGGTAGAATACTTCCCACCGTTTGGGGCCGTGAGCGCAACTGCTATGATAGCGTCCAAATATATATTAGGGCGGCTTCAAGAGGAATAATTCTATCGTACCTAATGGAGCTGTTTCACTAAGTGAAATAATAAAATATTGTAATACTGTATTCGAACATGTCAATGGTTTGCAACATTAGCTCACCAAGTGGTAACATAAATAATTATACAATATCTAGAGGGCTTCTTCAATGTGAACAGACGAGTAAATACTTAGCGTTGTCCAATGAATCACTTGACGTACTTTGGAGGGTATATATTTTTGAATACTTCTGGCACAGGTTTGTACGGTATCCCTCCCCTGTCATGTTTCAACAGCAACTTATTCCTCCCAAAGGCTCTCGCTATAATGGGAGTTTTCCCGTTACCTTGTCTCACAGTAAAACTAGGGTCGTCATCATTTGTCAGTGGTTCTCTTGGAGGTTTGTTCTTTAGGTCGGAAGTGAAGGAAGCAAAACTGGTCCTATACTGAAATCTAGCGGACGTCTCACAAGGAACGGGTCCGCCCCGTGTTTCGGCTATATCGTTGTTTTCAATTTGGTCAAATTCAAGTAGTAAGGGTGCCGGATGTGTTGTAATGCCTTCGTGTAGGACCTTCTCATTGGGTTCACCCTCTACAAACGGCCTCAATATCTTCTTCAACTCTACAGGTTTAACTTTCAAACCTGTTGCGGGCAGATCATCACCGTATATTCTCACAAGGTTTTCATCCTCCATGAATTTGATACTACCGGCAGTTCTCTTCTTCTTTTTCCCACTTTTCAGGATAGACGTGATATTCGGATCACCTAAGCGAGCCTTTTTCGACTCTGGTGTATCCGCTTCCTCATCCAAATCATTTGAATCCCTCTTATTACCCTCTGTTGTAGTCACCGTTGGAGTATCGTCTTTGTTCAAGTACTTCGAGAAGGGGATCTTTTTCTTATCTAAATCCTCCTCCTCTACCTTCTCCTGTTCACTTTTACTCTTGGTAGGTTGTGGTTGGGTTGCTGTTCGTATCACATTGTCTTTCCGCTCTGCTATGTATGGCTGTGGTGGAGGTGACGCCTTCTTCTTTGTTGCTATTGTTTTAGTTTTAACTGGCTGTGTCAGAGAGGAGGGAAGTCTCTCCTTCAAGATCTCCTTTGAATACCCCAGTAGCTTCAAGAACCTCAGATACGACATAATGTTATCCTTATTTTTCAGGTCTTGGTGACAAAGCTTGACTATTCCTTGAAGCAGAGCATCTGAAGCGTCCAGAGACTTCCTCAAATCGGTATCCTTGATGAACTTATCTATAAAGCGTCTCCTATCCTTGGCTAGCTCCTTTGGAAGCGTGTTGACAATATGGTCCACTATTCTGTCTGTAATATTGGGTGTGTCCCTGTTCTTCACATCATCGGTGGACGATGGGGACGGCTGCGGTGGTTGTTGTTGGGCAGCGCTATCGACTGCCACGTGCTGTTCTGCGTTCGACTTCAACTGTTGTAACTGAAATATATAGTCCTTATACATGGCAATCAACCCAACATACAAATTCTTATCCACCTCTGTGACTCCCTCGGCAGCATCTGCAATGTGCTTGTTATCATCCATGAACAACTTGAGTGCATTTTGCAAGGCTGCCAAATACTGGTCCATCGTTCCAATATCCTGGGAGGTATACTGTATATTGTTGCTATTCTGCCATTGCGTAACCTCCTGTCTGATCTGCTGTATCACATTCGACTGCAACGTGTGCTTGATATTAACCAACTGTGGGATAGGATTCGTCGACATATCTTCAGTTATTGAAACTCAAGTCTGGGAAAGTCTTTGGATTCAATTGAAAGAAAGGTGGAAAGAAAGGTGGAAAAACCGTTCAAAAAAAGGGTGATACTGCGTGTGAGCTACCAAAAAGCAACGCAGCACTTCAATCGTGCTGTCAACTAAGGCTTGTGCAGTTCTTCTCAAACCACTTTTTCAATCAGTTGTAGTTGCAAGCATTCAAGTACTTAATTCAGCTAAAAATCAGAAAAAGTAAAAAAAGCAACTTTTTTTTGCAAGTGAAAAATTTTGTATGAATTTGAGATATCGAAGAGGCAAGTACTGCCAAAGCACTTGATCCTTTACAAAGGTCTAGAGGCGGTAGCAATACAACCACATACTCTCTCAAGTAGTCATGGCAAGCAACTTGTCAAGATCGGTTGCAGGGAGACTTGCTGGTACGCTTTTGGCCAACTGCGGCGTCGCGAAAGCCGGCCCACCGCTGGCGAACTGGCTGCTGCGGTCTTCCGTCAGGTCTTATAACAGGGACGAATCTGGCTATGGTGGGAGAGGCCGCGGCGGGTACAACCGAGGTGGTAATGACGGTGGCCGTCCAAGGTACTCCCAAAATAGGGGTGGTGGCTACCGTGGTGGTGGAAATGGTGGCAGGTTTCCTAACAGAAGAGGTCACGGGCGGGATGTCGAGGACCCGAACGCTATTACTTTCCAGAAGGAAACTTTGGCGAAGTTGGTTCACTTGCCCGTCGAGGAGAATCCTGAGGAGGTCACTTTAGATAAACTGCATGAAGATAACGTTATTGATAAAATGCTTCATAAGTCTATATCGAGAATGGGGTTCCCTGGGTTAACCTCTGTGCAACAGAAGACCATCAAACCGATTTTGGAAGACAAGGAGAATGATGTGATTGCGAGAGCCAAGACGGGAACGGGTAAAACGTTTGCGTTTTTAATCCCGATCTTCCAACACTTGATTAACACACAGTTTGACTCGCAGTACATGGTCAAGTCTGTCATTGTTGCACCGACGAGAGATTTGGCTTTACAGATAGAGGCTGAGGTGCGGAAAATCCATGACAACAACTATGGCCTGAAGAAATTTCAGTGTGTTTCGTTAGTTGGTGGGACCGATTTCAGGAGAGCTATGGACAAAATGCACAAGCTGAGACCAAACATCATCATTGCTACACCGGGTAGATTGATTGATGTAATGGATAAGTTTGGCAAGAAGTTTTTCGGCTGGGTTGACTTCAAAGTGCTCGATGAAGCCGATAGATTGCTTGAGATCGGGTTCAAAGAAGACTTAGAGCAAATTTCCGAGACGCTAAACTCGCTGAATGGTCATTCAAAGGATCACATAAGAACGCTGTTGTTCTCCGCTACTTTGGATGAAAAAGTGCAAGGTTTGGCAAACGAGATCATGAACAAGCCCAAGTGTTTGTTCATCGACACTGTTGACAAGAATGAACCGGAAACGCACGAGAAAATCGAACAGTCACTTGTCGTTACCAAGGAGTTTGGCCACAACATCTATGCTGCGATTGAACACATCAAGGCAGAGCTACTAGAGGATCCTAAAAATTACAAGGCAATCTTGTTCACACCTACTGTCAAATTCACAAAATTTATCTCGAGAATTCTAGACCGCGAGCTGAGAGGTAAATTACGCGTCTTAGAGTTCCACGGTCAAATCACTCAGTCCAGAAGGACCAATTTGGTAAAGGAGTTTAAGCAAGATCGCCCAGGTTTGCTAGTTTGCACAGATGTTGGTGCCCGTGGTATGGATTTCCCAAACATCAAGGAAGTCCTTCAAATTGGTCTGCCCTCTGAGCTAGCCAATTACATTCACAGAATTGGTAGGACTGCTAGAAGTGGGAAATCGGGCAAATCTGTCATTTTTCTTTGCAAGGACGAGTTACCCTTCGTTACAGAATTGAAGCACAGAAGAAACATTGAGATTGCTAACGTCACTGAGTACACCGAACCATCCAATGAATTGCTGGAGGATTTTGCACTTAAAATTGAGTTCCCTGAAGAGTTGTCAGACTCTGTAGTAAGTATGATCTCTTATTACAGATCGTGCATTAAGGAATACAGATTGAGAGACCGACAACTGCTACCCTCCATCGCCAGAACGTATGGTATGTTATTGAACGAACCAGATAGGAAAATTCCAATTCAGAGTTCCAGCTTTTTAGAGAAACTTGGTCTCAGTCGTAATCCCCTAGCCAAGCAAATGTTTGAGATTTCGCACAGAAGACGTTACAATAACCAAGACGATGGCGAAGAATCTAGTTTTGGGGGAGATGATGCATCAGATAGATATAGCAGACCACAGCGCCGTTTTAACAATGACAGAAATAACTACAGACAGAATTCAGATGGTGGCAACTACCGCAGCAACAACAGAAGCAACAGCTATAATCGGAATTCAAACCGCAACAACTACCGCAACACCAATCAGAGAGAGGACTCCTACAGAAGCGGACGTTCCGAGAACAACGCCCAGGCCGATGAATAGGTGGTTTAGACCTTTCTCTCTCCCTCTCACACAAATGAAAACCTCTTTCCCCTCTCTTCTCAAAGAGAGCTTGTAAATACTGACTTAGCAAAGACCCTCATGAGATTATGTCCTCGTTTTAATTCCATCAAGCCTTATAAAAATATATGTATCTTTTGTAATATATCTTGTAAATTAACGTTAGTAGTTCTATCACCATTATTTTAATTTTTATGAAGTTTTAGGACTCTGTCAACGTAGCTGAAAGCATCGGGCATGGGACGCGGACAGTTGATCCTTATAGAAGGACTAGATCGTACAGGGAAGACGACACAGACAGAGCTGTTGCTCAATAATCTGTCTCCAAATGCCGAATTGATTAAGTTCCCGCAGAGACAAACTTCAATTGGTAAAATTATTGACAGGTATCTAACAGATAAAAGCTATGAATTGCCCGATCAAGCAATCCATCTTCTATTCAGCGCCAACCGGTGGGAACTCATAGATTCCATTAAGAGCACACTTGCTAGCGGGAAACACGTCATCTTGGACAGATATGTCTTTTCTGGTGTCGCCTACTCTGTCGGGAAAAACATTCCTGGTATGGATATCCACTGGTGTGTGTCCCCAGACAGAGGTCTCATGAGACCTGATCTAACCCTATTTCTTGTCAACGAAATGGGGACCGATTCAAGGGCTGGATTTGGAGAGGAACGATATGAAAGTGTTAGGATGCAGCAAGAGGTAAGAAAACAATTCGATCTTGTGTTGAAGGAACTAGGTGATTCTACGGTCAAGACACTGAATGTAACAGACAAAACGATTGAAGAAGTAGAATTGATGATACGGGGACAGGTGGACAACCTTCTGAGCAATCCTAATGAGGAGTACCATCACTTCTGAGGATACCATCCGCCTTTCATGAAAACTTCATTATTTTTAAATATATGTATTCTCAGTATGTAAAGTACAGATTTCCCATACACCTTCCAATGATACAGAAAACAGTTATTCATCAATTATCAAGGAGCCACAACGTATCCCACTTCTTCTGTTCTGCATGTCGTATAACAAGAATAAGCAGCCTTGTAGGTTTTTTCAGCAAGGTCACTGTAAATTTGGGAACTCGTGTAAATATGCCCACGTCTACTCTAACAACAGCAACAGCGGATATTCGGGAAAGTATGGCTCCAAGGACAACTCTTCAGGATCTACTGAATTGTCATACCAAGACTTCATTCAACCGGGAAAGTTATCCTTCCTTCAGCGAAATCTCGAACTAGACTTGGGAGAAGTGCCTTCTTTTCAAATGAAACCGTTGTCTTCTGCATTTGGTCTAGCCGATCCGTGCGCCTTGAATTTGATCAACGGAAGAGATTACTCAATGGAGGAGTCCCGTTGGCAGTATATTCAGGCCCAAAAGAGCAACACCCTTCCCCAATATGAGATCGAGATGAATGCAAGAGACCAAGATATGCGGAAATGCATACTACAGATCAAACAACACCCAGACTTTGCCGTTAGGTATTCACAGAAGTGCACACAGGACCTGAAAGAAACCGGTACCCGGAGCATAACGAAAGATTTTATACAATTTCCGTTAAATCTGAGTGATAGTCAGACCATTCATGGCAATACTAATGCAATGATGGGGAATAGTAGCGCAACTTCCGCGTTTGGAACGGGTGGGTTTGGGCAAACTCCGACAGCAAATCCGTTTGCGTCAGCAGCTGGGCCGACATCCGGAGGGGCTTTTGGAGCTCCTGCATTTGGATCCAGTGGAAGTGGTGCTTTTGGAGCTCCTAAATTTGGCGCCACTGGGCTGGGAGCCGCCGCGAATACCAATAGCGCATTTGGCGCACCTGCATTTGGATCTTCTACAGGTAACGCAGCATCTTCAACTTCTGCATTTGGCGCACCTGCCTTTGGTAATCAAGCAAACAACTCAGGAAGTGGTAGCGCGTTTGGTGCACCATCATTCGGTGCAAGCAATGCTACGAATACTGTGACTGGCACAGGCGGTGGCGCGTTTGGTAAGCCTGCCTTTGGAAACTCCTCCTTTGGTGCTGGTCCGGCTGGTGCGAACGCTTCCCCCTTCTCTAGTATACAGAATACTGATAGCGCAACAGCTAAACCGGGCCCCTTTGGCGCAGCGAATACATCATCTGGGGCTAATCCATTTGGCTCTTTGAACAAAACGACCAGTCCCTTTGGTGCTCTATCCACAGGTGCAAACAAAAACACGACATTTGGTCAAACGGCGTTTGGAGCACCAAACAATAACGCTTCAACCACGCAACAAAGCCCATTCGGCCAAAACAATGCAAACGCAGCAGCTATCACAACAGATAGTACCAATTCTGCATTTGGGCAGTCCAATTTCGGAAAAGGTCCCTCATCCTTCTCCGGTGGCCAAAGCAACGGCGGTTCCTCGCCGTTTGGAAACTTGCAAAATCAAAGCGCACCCGCCAGCGCGAACAATGCATTTACCCCACAAAACTCCGCAAACAGCAGTGCTGGTGGCAGCGGAGCTTTTGGGTCGGCAGTTGGCCAAAATAACAACAGCTCGCCATTTGGAACTGTAGACACACCGAAATCAAGCCCATTTGGGACAACTAACCAGAATAATACCAATAATAATGTTTCAGCGCCATTTGGGACCAACCAAACACCTACCGCAGCATCAGTATTTGCCAGCGGGCCCGAGGCAGCGAATGCTGCACCTCCATCATCTTCTGGGGTAATTGGTAATGCTGCACAAAGCTCTGACACCAACATAACACCGACTGCCAATAAAGACGCGTTGAAGGATATCAGTGCTGAGGTTTTGCAAAAATTCCGAGATGTACAGTTTAATCTTGGCGATGTTCCTGATTACCCCCCACCTATGGAGCTGATTCAGCAAATTTCTTTGATGGGGATAAAAAATCAATGACTATAGATATTAGTGTTACTCATTAAGTTAATTACATAAATCTAGTCCCCACAGTCATGCAAACTCAGGAACTCTTTGGCAATCGCCATGAACTATCAAATCAATACCACTTTCGCCAAAGATATCCATTATTTTCCTGTCCGGCAGTTCGTCACTAATGAAGATCACAACAAATTTACCCATTTGTCTCCTCTTTTGCAAGTTGTGGTTGAAATTTGAGCATATTTGTTTCACTCCAATAATATCCAATTTAGTGCCCACGATCATGAGACAGTCTACCGACTTTGTTTTTGTGTCCAGATTCGCAATCTCGGCAATGATGTCTCCCTCCGGATGCGGCTCATTATAGAGTGTGATCCGTGGTCTAAGCTTCCCAATACCTGTTAACCTTAGTCCGGCTATTTCGCGTACTCTTTGGATCTCGGCACAATGCTTACACAAGGGGATCAAAGGCTTCGAGCTGTCTGTCCCCTCGTGGAAGTCTGAGGGGTCTAATCTAGTCACATGATTGCACTTAGTACATTGGGTGTAATGTACTGAACCATGTAATTGGATGAGCAGTGGGTATGGTGCTGTGCACGGCAGTTGAGCTGACTCACAGAATGAGGGCAACTTCGTCTCCAGAGAATCGATGTTTTGGGTGTACAGTCTTCTTAGACGACCTTGCTGTGCCAATTTGTTAATGAATTGATGGAAGGGAGTCGGAGTGCTTTTACAGGACAGTTCCCGTAAACTGGTAATCAATTGATTGAATCTTTGTATTTGTTGTGTATCTGAATATATCGAATTAATATCGAATAAAGACTTAGTAGCCGCACACTTGGTGTACATCCCATTTTTTTGCGATCTAAAATCTGGGATACCGCAATGTGTCGAGATTCCAGCCCCAGTGATCATCACAATATTTTCGCAGTCATTCAACACACTTTTAAGGTAGTTCAATTTATGGGATTCGGACGGTCTGGACGCGCTCCCGATTTCAAGTACTGAATTCTTCGGTATTCTATTTTTCTTCAAGCAATGGAACGGAGTCCTTCTTCTACTCTTACTTTTCAGCTGAGACAGTAGCCGCCTTGGTTCAATATCTTTCCCCCTCTCATCACAGCTTGTTCGCTTCTTTTGTACAGTGGATGGTGGTGTTAGCGGCAGTTGCAAAGTGCGCTCTGTACGTTGTGTCATTGGTTGCGTATATATGATTGTTTCAAGGTGGAAAAATATCGCAATTGTAAAACGGTAACAAAATTGCAACTCTACATATACTTTCAAATATATATATATGTATGTATGTATGTATTTGGCGTTATGTGGACTGAGACGCCAAAAGTTAGTATAACATCTAATTTGGACGGAAAGGGCGAAACGGGAAAAAAATTGAAAAAGTAAAGAAAACAGTGCGATGCGATCCACGAAAAATATTCATTACGTTACCGAAACAGGTAATTGACATTGGACGTCTTTTCGTGGTTTTCCCTGCAACTGGAATCCCAAGTGTACGCCAGGCCATTAACTATATCGCTTCTCCAGACTTTGGTTTTGGTCTAGGGGCAGGCTTGGTATGTATTACTTGTATAACATTAATCCATGAATGAACCAGGTCCCCTTATAATATGTGTGTTTGTATTGTGCAAGGTGTACCCATACGTAACTGGGACACCAATTTTAACTGATCATCCCATGTATTTAATCAGTGTATACTATCGGAAGCATTAACGCGTCTGCTTTTCACTCTTTATGTCACGAGACCACCAACCAGAGAAAAAACACTAACTCAAAACCAGAACAAGAAAAGATCGGGGATTCACAAGAACGTGACTCCAGAGAGGGGTTGGGATGGGGTGTAGCAAAGTTTCCATAATCAAGTAAACAAAGGAAGGAACGCGGTGAAGAGAAAGGGGACGGATAAGAAATTACCGCATACGCGGGGTTTATCACTAACTCAACAACACAATCGCAAAAAATCAACGGGGACCTGTTATAACCATAACAACGGTGAAAAAATGACAGACGTCTACCAAAAAAAATAAAAAAATAAAAAAAAAGTGTTGCCTAACTTCAACGAACGACTCAACAAAGAAAATAAGGGAATGTACTACAACAAAAAAGCCCAAAAACCGAAGAAGTCACCTTACACCAGTGGGTGCATGCCACATATACCCTTGATCCTCATTCAACACGTATCAGCATTTCTCGACCAAACTGAGTAACAAAGGACATATTCTCACATACATTCATATATATATATATATATCAGTCAGGAGATCTAGTAAGTAGCCCGCTTCAGCGTGAATACCTGGGTAAAATTTAACGAAACACGTGTTCCACATTTTCATCTCACCCACTTTCCTGTTCCCCGTTTGCGCACACCCGTATAGAGAAAGAAAAAGCGAGAACACGTGACAGAAAAAAAAACCGCTCCGGCGTTAATTCACGTTTTTCCGAGAGAAATTTCCTCTCGTTTCTTTTTCTTTGCCTCCACTTTTTTCCTTTCTTTTTTTTTATTCGTTTCGTCATCAAAAAAAAAAAACGAAGAACACAGAAAATCGAAAGAAATACAAAGCAAAAAAATAATAGAAATAAAAAAGAAAAGAAGGTTGAGAAGTGGAAAATCGTCAACTCATCGGTTCCCCAGAAGTTATCAAATCTGGAACTTATTTTTCGTTCAAGTTTGTGTCTACAACTCCTCACACATCTCTACTTGGGAGGTATAACACAACCAGCACGGGAAGTGAAAGAATATATTCTTCCAGTATCCAAGTTGGCTTTAAAACCCCACTGTAAGCATCTGAAACACACATACACATACAGGCAAAGCGGGGAAAAATAATAATAATAATAATAATAATAATAATAATAAATTTATAATAACTTCATCATGAGTGTATCAGATTCAGGAGTGCCCACTATAATGGTGTCGCCCTCTAATGGTGCTAGAGAAAGGGCAAATAACAATATGAAGGACGATACTCGACCTAAGATCACGGTCAAGTCCAAACATTCTCTGTACCATTTGATTTACTCGGAGGTGACTCATCAGAGGCAAGATTATGATTTGTCAAAGTTACAAAAATTCAATATTTCACTTTACATCGATATTCCAACGATAGATTACTACATCGATGAGTTAAACGATATTAAAATATCCAAATTCAACAAAAAATTTAAGCTCAATAAACTGAAATCTTCAATATGGAAATCGTTCACGAATAATAATCCTGAGTTCTGGAGACTTTTGAAGGAGGCTGACCACAAGGTGCACTGTACGTTGTCGGTGTACTCTAGTGGATCCCTGAGGTACGTTGGAACTATAAAATTTCTACTGGAGACCCTCTACAAAAAACTACAACCTGCAGTAGCCAACGGGGAACTGTCCCTCAGCATAAACGTCCATGTCTCTGAAATATCGCTGAGATGGTTCAACAACTTTCTAGATGAGGAGTTACTGGATTCTAAAGTGATTAATTTCTGCGATACGAACACTGTACCTGCTGCACCTAAAAGACTACTTTCAGTAAGTAAAGAAAACACAATGTCACTATCGGATAGGAAATCAATCACACAATCGCCTTTCAAAGAATACTTTACAAAACTGAACTATAAGTTCACCATGCCTCACACAGATAAAACCACGCTGGATACGATCATCATTATCACAAACAGTACTGGTATAAAGGCACTGCTGACCATTCTATCGGATAAACCACTGACAAATTTTATTTACCAAAACTCGATAGATGAATTGTACAAAAACCAGTTGGATACCGATGCTGTGAAGGACGAAACGGACACTTTGAAAAGAGAGTCCTCCTCCCTATTAACGTTCCAAAATAAGTTAATCACGTCAAACAAGGATAAAGCGGTTAGAATTAGATCGTTATCCATCAATAGAAAATCGAACAAAGCCAATATTTTCAAGTGCGTGCCACAGGGGAATGGTCATCTGTCCTCTCAATCCGTGACTGACCAAAACTCTAATGACCCAATGGTCACCATCAGCAGAACAAAGGATATATATGCTCTGGTCGACTACGAAGACGACATCGCGGAACAGCGCAATGATTCATTGCCGACGGATGATACCAAGGAAACGGGCAGTAGATCCAATGAGGCTATTGACGATGCGGATGACGAGGAGGAAGACGAGGAGGAAATGGATGTCGATGAGGACGAAGAGGATACGGACGAAGAGGACGACCATGACGAGGGAATCAGTTTTTACGTCCCAAGTTTATTGTCCAGGTCGGGCTCGTCGGCAGACATGCACTCGCTGGATAAGGTTTCGACCAACAACTCGGAGGGCGGGGTTCCAAATACTCAGAGAAAGGGCAGATTCAGATCGTTAAGTTTGATGGACCCTGCATTGAGACAACCTTTCTTACAGGATGGTACAATCAAACATTCCGCGGCGGCCGCAAACGACACAATGCATCAAACACAAAGTTTCACTAATATTTATATTCATGACGGTGATTTTAACGATAAAGTTAAAAATCAACAACTACAACAACAACACAGGAAAAAATACTCATTCAATGGCCCAGGGGTGCCAACTAATACAAATAACGGATTAATACCACCGGAATTCTACTCCAGAATGTCGTCTCCATCTACCAGTGCGAACAGCTCAGGGACATCACTAAACAATATCAACTCCCCACTAGTGTCAAGGACAAGCTCCAGTTCGCAGTTAAACTTGTTCTCGAAAAACCTGATCAACAAATCATTTGAGGTGGTTAGACATAGCAACAAGAGCTCGAGCGAGAACATCTTCAGTAAACTACTTGTGAACAAGAACAATCAGAAAAACTCTAGTTTGGGCACATATGATTGCCTGCAATTTCATGGGGGTGACCACTCAAGCAGGTTGAGAACATTGGATTTCGAAGACAGGATGTTGGGTAACGTCGTTGAAGAGGAGGAGGAACCAGAAACAGAGGTAGAAGATGATTTAAAGGATAAGCATAGCAGTAACGGCACAGTCACCGATTTGAAGTTGAAACTCTACGACGAATCTGGTGACGCCGCTAATGGCAAAATTCCCTCGTCGCTGGATTTGTACGGTGCCAAGAGCAGTGAGGAAGAACAGACCAAACCTCAAGAGCATGTACAGGTTAAGAAACTGCAAGAACTGGATCTGTACGGAGACAATGACGAGGATAATGGAACAACATGGTTCTTTGGTGGGAATAAATAATACAGAAATAGAACACATATAACGAAAACTAGTAAAAAAACATAATGATAGTCAGCATATTCTTGCAATGAATAAAATTTGGGCGCTGTTCAGTTACTGTCGAACGGCTAGTACATTCTTTGTGCACTTTCCCTCTCACCGATGCGTGATGGAGCATGTGACCGATAGTGTTTCCCGTGAAACATTCTCTTTCTCTTTTTTTTGGTTTCCGCAGAATGAAAATTTTTATCTCATCGTTATTTTTTTTTATTAACAAATTTCAAAGCTCATCGCAAGTAGATCTTCCCAAAAACATAGTTGGACAAAGACTGCGAACATACGGAACCTTCTTCTGTTCAATACAGCATCTGATTACTAGGGCAATTGTATAATATTTGAACGGCAAAATGTCTTCCAGTAACGAAATTGAACACAAAGACAATGATCCAGCTCCAGAGAATATAGAAAAAACCCTACACCAGTTGCTCAATGATGCCAGTCATGCATTGGATACATACAGTGATAATCATAGAGAGGTGTTTCCTGAAGAGCAAATGCTGCTCGAAGCTATGAAACCGGATCAGTTTCAAGGTTTACCTGACTTTGAAAAAGCGTTTGAGAAAATAATGGGGAACATAGATGCACATGGATTGATGGACTCTACTGAGGGCGAAGAAAGTGGCAGCATTAGCCCGAAACTTTCATACAATGCAGATCAAATGAATAGTCCGCACACATTTTTCCAATTGGACGAACTGGATTTTCCCACTGAAGAAGATGACAATGGTGCCGACGGCGTAAACGACAGCACGAAACGAAAACTCGCTGACACGGAGGATCACGATAGCTCTATCAATAAGAAAAAGATGAAGACACTCTCTAATACTAATGAAAAGCAACCTACAACGGAAAAAGTTTTCGCAGAACCCTTTCTTTCACCTGCGTCGCTCTCTCCAATGTCGTCGTTATCATCCGAGGGCACTGATTCTAGAGACCTCAAATTGGACCGACGTGGTGTGAATGTCGTGAAAGGAACGACAAGACCCGCAATATCTCAAACAATACACATAAAAGGAAAAGTTCAAGACTCGGAAACTAATCTGCCTGAAAAATTGACAAATGAGTACACTATGAAACAAGTTTCTGAGATGAAAAAAAGGATTATCAACACGCATAAATTAATTCTAAACTTCAATTTCCTGAAAGACGGCTATGCGAGAACCTGCATCGAATTAAAGAAATCATTACAATCTTTGAAAGAGAGTGAAGTGCATAGAGCACATTTGCTTCTAGAAAATGAGCAGTTACGGGAGAAATTGGCAAGGCAAGAACAGTATGTACCAGTCGGAAAGAACGACGACGCTGTCGCTGATACTTGATGTAATTCTCACACATCAGGAACAAAGGGATATTTTCCAAAGTCATAAGATAGACAATATTTTATATATAAACTCAATTGCATTTTAAAATCATCCAGCACATTAAAATCTGGTTTTCATTTCCGTACAGAACATACAGTGGATCAACGAAGGTATCATTGTGTCTTTTATTCATGCATTCTGTTAAAGGCTGTCAAGTACTCAACTTGCGTTTTAAAAGTTCTCTATGATTTACTACCTGTTCCATCTCATATATCAAAATCGCTATCCTCGTCAGCTCTATTGGGTTTCCGTTCAGTTTGAGAGAATGATTTTATCAACTTAGACGATATCAAGATATTCTCTAACCTGGATAGAGGAAACCCCTTGCTATCGTTCCCCAATTGACTAAACCCAACCAGTTTTATACTTTCCAACCCATTTCTATAACCCACTACCAAGGGAAGTACTTTGATATTAAGCTTTGAAACCAAAAACGGACAATTAGATACGTCTATTTTAACAAACTTGGTCGATAAATATTTTTTCGCCAGCTCATCTAGTTTATCATTCATGATCCTACATTTCTCGAAATCCTCCAATTGGAAATGTATGATGATTCTGGCCGTATTTGTGCTTCTCTTGATCAGTTCAGATTCATCTGTCATCAATTCAACGATCCCATAATTATCCTCCTGTACATTCCTTTCCACTTCTTTCAGGTGTCTTGATATTTCGTCCATCCTTTGCTCCCTATATCTGCTCAAGAAATCATCCTCTTCATTCTCAAGCTCCTCTAACAACCCATCGATATCTTCAATATCTGAATCTGTATCTCTTGTCGGTAGGTTGTCTGTAGCAGCCAGATTCGCTTTTAATATATCGTTTTCGTATTTTCTAATTTGTTCTTGCATGGCTATGTACAAGGGTGTGTGAACGTAAAGCTGGTTGGGATAATTAGAGACCTTGTTACAGTATCGAATTAACCCACATCTCAAAAGGCAACGCTGTACTTTAAATACACTATCCGCAGACTCGGCTTTTTCATGTTGAAAAAAAAAAGGCTAACAAAAATTGCTGGGAATGTTGAAGTGGCTGCAGATGACATTCGTGAATAAGAGAACTGAGCGTGTCAACAAAAAAAAAGCAAACCGAATAGGATTATACGTCAAACTGTTGAGGAATTTAAGGGTCCTTTAGCACTCCTCCTTGAAAATGCTACGACGCACATGAGAATGTTCATCTAGTCTATACAAATTGGGCTCACACTATATAATTACAAAATAGTAGTAGAAAATAACCAGTATTATTGGTACAACGGCCAATACGTGGAGGAAAATTAAGTGCATCTTCTGACGGACATTCCCTTTGAAAAATCCTGTACGGTTGTGAGACTTCTTCTCCATTTCTACAGGCAGAGGCAATGATGCAACTTTGTTCTTGTCCATTTTCTTGCAGATAACGATCGATACCAGTAATAAGTTGAGCAGAGCAAAGGATATATACATCCACAACGGTTTGAATGGGTCTGGAAGATAGCATATCTCTGTCTGAATGGTAGAATCCTGTGAGGGTAGTGAAATATCGTTATGTAAAGAGAGCAGCTGGATTGCCGGTCTACTAATCCCCATATTCATTGCGCAGGATTTTACGGTAATCTCATCTGCAAATTCTGTACGTCCTTCCACAAAGTAATGATGCTTAATATGACAGTAGTCATGATCATCCCCTGAAAACACATATTTTGGGGCTATCTGAGTTAAAATGTCTTGAGAAATTGCTTGGTCGATCACGGTTTGGTATTGTAAACCTTTCTGAACCGGGAACAATTTATCTGATTCCCTCTTAGAACCACAGGTCTGTTTTGAGACATCCCTCCATAAGGGAACATGGGTCAACAGGATTCGTGGGTATGGATGCTCCATTTTACTATAGTCGGTCAGGAATTGTCTGGGAATTGAAGAAACATTGTCGTTATTGGTCGCAGACAAAGCGATAGTATCCAATAGCACAAAACTGTGATTACCAACGTTATGTATGCTAGAAGTATCCCCAAAGAAGGTAGAAAATCTTTTGAAACTGGGCTCTACCACAGTTTCCCCAAAGCCAATGTCATGATTTCCTGGCAGGGAAGTGATTGTCTTCTTATTAGGTTTTTTTGGAAAGATGGAATGAAACCGTTTGTACTCTTCCATCCAAACGTCATCATCCCAATTCCGGCCCCCATCAAATAGATCCCCCAAAAAGATATTTGTATCCGGGTTCAAGTAATACTGTACGTATTTCCAGTTTCTTATGTGGTAGTGATCGATAATTACTCTGGTGAAGTAGTTTATGACTGATAACCTACCTGGGTAAGAATATCCGTCCATAATTTGGGGATCAGCAAAGAGGCCAACCTTGTGGCTTTGTGCATTGTCGGGCCATTGCTCCCACCGCGACCATTGGCAACGTTCCATGGCTCTCTTAACAACAATTTTCTCATAGTAGTTGATTAGTATGCCCCAGGCACAAATAGAGCAAAAAATAATCTTCCAATTCATCTTGGATAACCAGGAGAAGTAGGGCAAGTTAGTAGTGTAGTGACTTCCCATAAAACGATCATGGAGCTTTCCCGCCTTCTTTTCCACCCGGTCACCATTAATCAGTGGTTTGAAGCGACCTTTGCCTCTATTTCTGTTGATACTCTCCATATAATTTCTCAAAAAGAAGGCCCAACAATAAGGCTGTCGTGTTGTAGCTGAAAAGCGATCAGTTTCTAATGGGACTACCAGTGGCCTCTGGATTGCACTGATATTCCTCAAATAATATAATCCAATTTTTTTTACCAAAAAAATCCAATGCACGTAATATATCCACTAATTTGAGGTTGAGCAGCTCCAACTCTTAAACTCGTGCAGAAAGCGTTGTATTTCTGGCTTAATAAACCCGTTCCGGACCAATATAGCAGCACCCATGAGTATGGAGAGGGAAAGCCACAGCCCGACCCGGTCGCTGAGGTCGAAAGCTGCTGATGTGTCGCATAAGGAAATGAAGTTTGATTTCGATACTGAAGAGTTCGAGATTAATCCTGAAAAGAAGCTGACATTTATAGTCAGAGAGGCACTTACTCATGACTCTTCTGTTGCAAAAGAAGGTTCTAACGGCGCTAGAGTCGTGAACAAGTCGGAGGACAAATCAGTGGTCGATACAGGTCGCGGTAACCCACCCGACTTGCATCAAATTAAAGAAAGCATCACGAGTATGATACTTAAAGTTGAGCAGCATTCTATAATTCCAGAGGGACTAGATATGAAAGATTACGAATCATCCAACGAACTAGAGACTAGTAGGGTAGACGATGCTAATTTTGATAAAGAGCAAAGCAAACCCTCCGATCCTCTTCGCGATGACGTATATTCAATATACCATAAGAAAATGCTCAAACAAGAAAATCGAATGATAGAACAAGATTTAGTACAAGAGGAGGATGAAGCTGATAGATTAAGACTGATGTACGATAAGTTGAATCTGCCTAATTGGGTTTCTAACCTACAGAAAATTACTAAGATCAACAACCCTGATGATACGGTTGAACTAGATACAAAAAGAAGGAAGACCAAAACTGCCATACGAGGAATGCTGGATAAATATGATCTGACTAAAAAACATTCTCACGTTCTTCATAGATCAAAAAAATATACTCCTAAATTAGGACAAAGAAGGATGGATCTTTATCAGAATGTAAATAGGAGGTACCTTGCTCAATATCATAGTTCGTCTGATGAGGAGGAGGTGACATTATCAGTTGAAGATATCCGATGTAGACGATTGAAGAAAAGGGAAGAGGACTGCTTTGGATCAATTTTCATCTCTACCGGTTACGGACAGAAAAGTTGTTCTAGGTATGCAATAGTCGCTGAACCTCTACGAAAACCATATATTATTAAAACGAGTAATGCCGAAAGAGAAACTTGGAAAAGGCTTAAATCAACAACGAAAGAATTTTCCTATAAAACAAAGCCCATTAACATCGTTGGAAAAATGAAACAGAAAATTCCGATACCTCTGACGTTTCATCCCGAACCCATTAAACCTTCTTTTCCATCAATGTCTCAAAAAGTTTTGAAAGGAGTATTCCCGGTCCAAAAAAATAGTAACAACGATGGATATAACAATTTTGGAACGATAACGACTAACGAAAAAAAGCATGTCCCCATCACACCAACCAATGCTATTGAACATACGTTGCTGCATTCTAATGACACAGTATCTTCCATATTAGATGATGTCAATAGTAGAACTATACCTGAAGAAGAGCACCAAAGAGCCAGTATTGTTGATCGGCAAGGTGGAAACAATCGTGTACCGGTACAATCACCTACACTTGTTACGAAAGAAACACAACTTCCGCCGTCTTTTCGATCAAAGATTAATAGCATTGAGGGAACGTCTACTATGGGAAATACTTGTGATGATTTAACGCGAGAAACTGGGAGAAAACCCAGGCTGACGGTGCGGGACAACCAGTTGAGACGGTTTGCTTTTCGACCTATCCTACCGGGAACAAATTCCTTTCATGAATTTCAAACTAGACCGAGTATCGTGACATCTTCCCAAAATGATATAGCATGCCGTTCAAATATAGAATTTTTTTATGGGAGAAGGGAAGAGTCAACCACCGAAGTGGGAAGAGCACCTGTCGTAGCAGAATCATTCGAGACACAGCGAAATATTCAAAAGATGCTAAAACAAGGGATACCCTCAACTGAAGATCAATCTGTTCCAACAAGTAAGCATCAGTTAGAAATTGTTCCTCAGCAGAGCATGAACATATCAAAGAGTGGATATAATGCGGCAAAAGTGATGAGAAATCTTTCTACAAATAGTAACAATGATTATTTTGTTGAAGAGAAAGGAAATGCTAACATTCAGAGCGAAAAACTTCCATCATTCCAGAATCTATTACGGACCTGTGTTCCCAGTAATGAGATTCCAACTAAGGAAACACCTTCTCCTTTTACCAATACAGAATATGCGCCGCCTGTCCCAAGCTTGACTGATAAACCGACCAGGGCCGTGAATATTTTGACTGCCAGACGGAAGCCACGCTTCACAGATAGTGAACCAACACAAAATACGTATGGAACATCTGTGGATGAGATACAGATGTAAAGGCACCGTTTTATTAGATGATTTAAATTTACGCTACAGCTTGTATTGAACTAGTTGAATTACAGTTGTTTGTAATGAGAACTTGTTGTTCTTTCCTTGGAATGGACAGAAGGCCAATTGGCCCTACGAAATACAGTATTGTTAAAGATTATAATTCTGGTATGTGGTAAGAATCTCAAGACATACGAATTACAATATCATGCAGAAAATAAATAATCTCGCAACGCATCTGTTTCGACATTTTCAAGACAATATATGAATGCGAGATCTCCCAACTGATATAGTCGGTATAACTGCATATACAAGTTAATTATGACTATCAGACTGTTAGTGTAGGACTCGGTTGTGGACTGGGGTCAGACTAGTGTAAACACTTAGATATTAACGAATACTACATAACTTTTTTAACTATCAGACAAAACGTGAAAAAATACCCATCATCAGGCAAAACAGCCTTAGTAGATCTGGTTCTTCGTCCACGAGTAACCTAGTACGAGTGTTAGGATAATTTGTGGGAGTCCCCGAATATAGTTGGCTGGCCACCAATTATACAACGGCACAGAATACTGTGAACCCGGGTGAGGGATTTATTCAGAAGTGCGCCCTACAGATACCTACGAATCATATATAACCAGGTCATGTAGGATTGTCTCAGGCCTTGAAGCTTCTCTGAATATGAACCAAGGAAAACAACGGGAATTAACCAAGAATAACTGATTAACTAATCATCATAGCAAGGTACAACCAACGGGTAGACTAGAGTATATACTTAGATAGCCATTAGATTGTATATTTAGCTAGTCCAACCCTAGTCCACATCAACAACCGAGTCTTACGCTAACATATTTAGTTGATATATATATGCTTCTTGGAGCTAAATAATTCTCACACTTATAAGAGCGAGTACGCTGACTCAGATATAAACGTTGCTATATAGCTATCTATGCAAGTACACCGGATATTCAATCAACGTACTGCTGTTTCTTCAAATAGTCATTAAAAATGGATGACTGATTAGCAGCCGATATTATTTCTGCTATAATTTGAACGAATTGAGCTTTCATATTTTTTTTCATGGGCATTGCCTTACCTTTTAGCTCTGTGTTCTCCGCCATGTTGGAGTATAGGTTTTCATTTCTAAAACCAAAGACGGCCAGTAGATAAGATTCTAATTCCTCAATGACCTGCTGTATAACGATCGCTTTTCTTAAATTGTCCAAGTCCCATCGTGCTTCATCTGTTTCTCTTAATACATCCAAAATAGAGTCGCGAAGTTGCTCCGCAGTAAAATCAATCGTTTTTGTCAACCTGAAAAACTCGTATTGCGAGTTGAAAGACACATTGACAAGATTACTGGAAATGAACAAGATCGAAACCAACTGTTTCGAGCTCGACTCAACTTCAATAACGTTAGTCATAAGACCGGTGATAATTTTGTCCAGATAGCGGAAAAAATTGGTGCTTCTTTTCTTGTCCATGGCGATTACATCTTGTAACGATTGCAAAAAGAAATCGTTCCTGTAATATGTCATAGCGTCCAATCCTTCTGTGTATTCTATGGCCATTTGTATCCCCTTCGAGACGCCGTTGAACACCAGCGTTTCATGTTTTTCTGCGAGCTCATTTAAAGCACCTTTTGCAATATTCCTAATATAGTGCTCTGGTGATGAAAGTAATGCGATCACAGTAGGGATGCAATGAGAGGGATTGACGTAATTGCATTTTAGTATTAAATTCATTAGCCTTATGCCTATGAGAGAACTTCTAAAGTCAGGTAGCCTACAGATGTTCAAAATGTGATTTAGGAATCTCGTAACTAAGGCGGAACAGATTCCGTCATTGATCGAGTCATTTTTTTTGTATTTCAAAATCTTCTTTTTCAGCTTATTACTCGACGAGATAGTGGCGCCGATTCCCGTCTGCCGGACAGATTTTTGTTCTTCCACCATAAAAAAATCATATAGACTTTCCAATATGACGAGTTTGATATCCAAATGAGAGCCTTCAAATTCTTCATCTAATAACTTTAGGATATGCTTAGAATTGAACAGTTTCGGGTGGTTACCACACAGCTTTGTTAGGTTTTTTATCGATATCCTACGAATAACGTGCGCTATATTGGTCCTGGACAGCACTAACAAACACTTAGCCACATATTCATGCAGTGATTCACCATCATGAATGAAAGCCAAGTTATCAATATTCGAGTCAAAGTTACAAAATCTTGCAAAACCACTAGCAAGATATATCAACCGTTGTAGTTTGCTATCAGTTTTGAAAGACTCACACTCTTTGGTTGCTTTGGCTAGGTAAGGGTTTAAATGCAACAAACACGATGAACATGCCTTAGCTATCCTGACCCTATCCTTTTTTTGAGAGGCAACGGACCACGCCAACGGTATAGCTTCGTCCAGTTCACGTGCGTTCATCTTTGGAAGTCTGCTCAATAAAGTGGTCTCCACGTCGTAGAGAAAATTTGGCTTAAAATTTGACACCTTCTGTAACGTTTTGTTGAAAACATGCAAGATATAGTATTGTAGGTCAGACTTGTCATCGGAGACCATGTATGGATACAGGCCTGAGATATGGTCCTTGGAAATAAAAGAGAGAACTGAGTCTGCAAATATTGTCAAAAGTGTAAGGTAGTGGTGCCTTTCTTGCATCAAATTTTTGTTTGAGGAATCATTCGATTGCACCTCAATGATAATTTGAACAAGTTCATCGGTGAGGAAATTCAGATTCTCTGTAATGGTCTTATAATCAGCATCTGTGTGAAGGTCTTTATTGAGCAAGTAAAAATTTAGATACCACTGAAAAACTTCGTTGCATTTCCCATCCATTAGTATGACATCAGACATTATCTTTATAATATTTCTAGCCATTGTCTGCTTTTTCGCTCCTACAGATGTTTCATCCGATAGCGCGAAGATCCACCGTTTTGAAAGGACCTGCCTAGAAGAGTCAATAATGGCGTCTTCTTCATCCTCATTTTTTAACAATATCCGGGAGGCCACAAATGATTTGATGCTCCTGTCATCAGTTTCATCATATATCATCTCGTTTATCTTGAGTATATGTCTTCTCACCAATAAGCTGTCATCATCGTAATTGACGTTAATTTCTTTGTAATACATGATGTAGGAGGAACCGATGCTCACGAGGTCCAATATGGCATCCTTGACCGATGCGGCAGAAGAGTTGCCCAATTGTTCAACAATTGTCGATTTCACGAGCGGACTGGATAAAACGCTTTCATTTTTGGAAGCTAACATCGAGAGACACTTTATCGCTGTTGATCTAAGCTTGATTTTGTTCTTTTGCAACACTGAGAGAACGAGACTTAAAAACGGCTCGTAAAACGATATTAGTTCCGATGAATGGAGAATCGAATAGTAATCTTGAGTTATGTCTTGTAGTTTCAGGTTCTCAAGGGTTATGGTACCGGCCATGTTGATCTTTGCAAAAAAACTGTCCATAGATTTTGAGATAATACCATCCTTCTCGTCCGAATCGCTTATAGCATTCTGTAGTTCAGACAAGTAAGAGAACTCAGCTGATCTGAGATATTTTGTGACTTCTTGAACAGGCATATTAGTAATGGTAAACGAAACGCACCTTTCAAACGATTCCATAAACTGGGGGATGAAATCAGGGTAGTTGCACAATTTTATCAAGTTGTTATCCTCGTTCGGTCTTGTCTGAGATTTAATCTCAAAGATCACAGCCCCGATGGATCCTAACAGCTGCAAACAAATTGCCTCAACGGCAGCGGGTTTCGCACTTTGAGGACTTAAGATTGAAAACAGTTTCTTCCACAACGACGTTAACAGATCAACACTTAACGGCCATGTGGGTAATACAACCAAACCAATAAGATCTTGGATGTAGTTCTCTAGCATGTGTCGATACTGGGTTGTATTTTCTAAAAAGCGGCCAAAAAGAGTATCGTTGATGTGCTCGAGAATTCTTTGCACCTCTTCCTTTTGCTTTATTTGCTCTGCCCTTATGCTACCAAGAACAGTTTTGTTGGGATCGCCTACTTTTGCAAGTTCCGAATAGCAATTTATATGTTCCAGCATCAAAAGTAGCGTCGTTGTGAAGTGTGTTGCATATGTGTCATTGCTCACTTTTTGTAGTTTCTTTTGTAATCTTCTTGTGGGTAATTTGTCTATGTTAGCTAGCATTTCGTCGATGATGAACATTCGCTGGGCTGGAGTTTTATCAAAAATAGAGATGAGGACATCCGAACTGATAGCCTTTATATTTTCCCATGTATGATGCAATGTTGGGTCCATGGATATGTCAATGTTACTACTCATAATGATATCAGTGAATAAGTATATCAATTTGGTTAAAAGACCTTCATCCAAATAAGGTTGGTGACGAATATAAGCTGGGAATAATTGAATAGAATGATGTAGCAGCTGCAAATCAGTTTTCATCATTTCTGGCGATGGGTCTGAAGTTTTCATATCTTCAAAAAACTCTGTCAGAAAAGTGAATGGCTCCAGGATGTACCTTTCTAAGTAGATTTCCTTGGAGTTTCGATTAAGCAAGAAAACTGAAAATATGATGAAAACTGACGCGTGAGCGATTCTTTTCAACAGTTCGAATTCCCAGATGTTGTCGATGTACTGTTTAGAGACAACGATGTTTTCAGCCATTACATCCAGGATACGCGTAAGATGAGACAGTGGAACCTCTTTCCAAATCGCTGGTATGCTCAAAATATTTTTGATCGTTATCTGCAATCTTTGCAGGACTGACTCAGTAACGACACATTTGCCTTTGTCTACTGTATACCAATGCTCTATGTTGTCTTGATCTTGCTCAGAAAGCTCTCGCAGTATTGTATCGAGATCATTTAGATACTGTTTTCCGAGTGTCAGTTGGCTCATTTGCACTCCAGGGCTGACCTTGGTTACCTTATGTGTCTCATTGGTACTATTGCTCAAGTTCAGACTGGTGTTTGACATTTCCTCCATCTTGCGCTTTCTTTGATGTCTCGTTTCTCGAAGTTCTGTAATTATATGTGAACTTTTAACCGATGGGTCGGCAATGTTCATACACCTTTTAGCCAGTGGAGACAATTTCTCCTGTATTTTATCAGCAAAATTATCATTATCCGTCCGCGATTCCAGATTTTTGGGTCTCTTAAAAGATAATTGCAGGTGATCATCGAGGTCATGCGAATCCGAGGCATAAAAGCTCCTCAAATGATGATCCTCCAGCTTCTTTGGACTCTTGTTTGAGCTACTCTCAGGATCCAGGGCCAAGCTTGCATCTGGTGTGACCAGTGACATAGACACAGAGGAGCTCAGAAGTGACGTCAATCCGCATTTCGGAACCAAATGGTTGAGTGGTTGGCTTTGTAGAGAGTCCAGTATCCTCTTGGGTATGGTATCGTGTTCACCTGGGTAATTAGACATAGTCGCCAGCGATTATCACTGAACGTACCTCGGTATTAAAAAAAAAGCCGCTCTTCCAGTCCTTGTGCCAACTGAGATTCAAGGAAAAAAATGGATACAAAAACGGTCCCTAAGTCAAATTGTAGAGCCCACTGTCACACGTACTGAATATATACTGATCTGGACTCTCCAAAATGCAGTTCAACGCCTCCCTTGGTTTGCCACTTCTTCCTGATCATCGAGGAAAAAAGCTTTTGTTTGCATACTTCTAAAATGTAAATATAAATATTTTTCATACATAAAATAAAAATCTTTAATGGCGGTTAGAGATGAGGTGAGCGGGTCAGCTTCTTTTGCAGGTCTTGACTGATTGTGTTCTCAATGGTCGTGATTGCGGATGCAAAGTAGGTTTAAAAATGCTATGTAAGTTTTTATATATGCACTGGGTTCGGTCGTTGAAAGTAGGTCAGTCTGTTGGGTTGTCCAGAATGTATGCCAATGTGCAGTCTAACAACCTGAAGATCAAGATCTTGTTACAATTTTTGTCCTCCTGACACACCATTTCCACAAATGTTGTCACATCCATCCTGACAATCCCGCACGGCCCGCTAATATGGTACAACTGTAGGACGTCCCACATCCTATCTGCACACGCCTGTTTAATCACTTCAAATTCTTCACCTGTCGGTATAACGGTTCTGGGACCCATTTCATTATCGTTCGGGAACAGCAGTTCCCTGATCTTGTTTATCCCAGTGGCCACCACATGGCGTGTAAGCAGTCTTCGGTGAATGTACTTGTAGGCTACTGAGCTTACCAACGATTTCAGAAGGTATACTCTCGCCACTGCTCTGAGGACACACTTGAGAAGAAAATAGAGAAGTGGTGCTTTCACCGGTAACATCAAAACATCCTCGAGCAGCAACGTGAAAAAATACCGATCCTGGATCGAAGTGGTTGCCGATATGGCTCGTTTCTCGCTGGCATGAAGCAATATGGAGCTGATGAGCACCCTTGCAGATTTGTACATTCTCAATAGAAACACGACAGAGCCATACCTGACCTTGCCGGTATCCTTCGTCTTCTTTGCCAGCAACAGGTCTGACACCTTGGTCATTAAACGGACAACATAGTAGGGCTCAGATATACTGTCGAACACTCTCCCAAATACGACGTTTGTGCACAGGGAGTCCAGGAACGATTCCTGGAGCCGCGATTTGTGGCCCCTTAGGGAGCCCTTCAGAAGTTGCACAAATATGCGAGGGTACCTTCCGTCATCAATAAAGCAGGTCTGTTCGTACAACTTTGAGTAATCCTGTGCCGAGTGCGGATACAACGTCCGCAGTCTCCGCAAGGTCTCAATGTGCTGCGACAGGATCAGCGGGAAATCGTCAAATATTAATTGCTCCCAGGGAACCGTCTCCTGCCCTTCTGCAATAAACCGCGTGAATGTGTCAAATAGGTCGAAGAGCACCACATGGAATTCGTCGTTGTGGGTGGGTATCTTGGTCCCGTACCAACTGAACACGAAACTCTTCAAGATCAAAGCCGTTAACGCGTGTGCCTCAAGAGTCCCACCCAGTTCCAGACCCTCAATTCTACAATGTAATGACCGTGGGTAAACGGAGCAACACAATTCCCTGAGGTATTCAGGCGAGTCCCTGGGGGATTCGCTTTGGAATGGCCGGTCTGCCTCCAATGGCTCCAGATTGTGCCTTACCTGGCCAATCTCCCGTTGCAATCTCCTCACAGACTGCGAAGATGTAGCCAGGGACTCATTTCTTTGGAACTTCTGGATAAGACTCGAGTTTGTGTTATAAAGGATGGACGACATTCCTCTCGGGAGCTGAACAGTGTATCCAAAATGCAAACAGAGGGAAAAAAGGGGGAGGGGGGGAGAGCACACCTAAGCCTCAAAATGCATTGAATATTGCCCGTGTGTTTACAAAGTGCACAGATCCTCGACTGTATCTGACTTAGAGTTCAAAGAGTTCCGATATCTTTTGATAAAAAGCGTTTGAAAGAGACAAAAGTGAAATTTGGACAACCACCTTGTACAGAGGGCAAACGGGCCACTCAATGTGTGGAACCATCGACGAGGAGCAGTTGGTAGGGATTCTTGAAAATCCGCATAAACTGCACTACAAGAATGAATGGATCCAAGTTGCTGCGGGGGGTTCTCCGGCCGGGAACTCCCGTGCAAGGGACCTGCTGGAGATATTCACGTTTGGCACCGTAGAGGATGTTCCTGCATCGGTGGAGTTATCCGAGCGGATGCTGCACAAACTGCGGAAGCTAACACTGCTCTCGCTGACGGAGCTGTACAGAGTGATACCGTACTCCCTTGCCCTGGAGAAATGCCAGATGAGTGACAGAAGTCTGATGGAGACGTACTTTATTCAGCTGGGCCCCTTACTCAAGTTCCAAATGGACCCGATCTCGGAAACGGTCACTGTGACGAACTTCTTCGATTGTAGAGACGTATACGACAACGAGGCGGAATTGCGAATAGTGCGGAACGCACATTACACGAGAGAGCAACTTGTATCTGGACTGCAAAAGTGGAAGCTGAAATTGGAGAATGAGATCCTCCCATCGCAGAACTGAATCCCCCCCAAAAAAAGGATGATGAATAAATACATACCATAAATATAATAGTGTTGTGGAACAGGTTCTCCTACCTCGTACTGACCTTCTCTTGCAGTTTGGCCCCGACTGCTGTATCCTTCAATTCCTGGGACCTCCACCACTTCTTGACGAACCCGGTCACCCCGTCGTTCTCTGTCTCCAGTTTATATATACCAAACAGTGAGAACACTGAGCCAGCGCCGAGCAAGTACAGTGCGTAGTTGTGGAACTTCCCGTAGATTCTCGCGGAGACGTAGTCAGTGATACACGAGTGGAACTCCATGTAGCAGTACCCTAGCAGCCCCACGGACAGAACTGAGTCCGCGACGGTCGAGAGCGGCCCACTCGTGAGCATCGCAGCGGTAACGAGGGGCACACACGTCACTGCAAACCCCTTCTCGAGCCACCAGTGGACGGACCCCTCCATTCTGTTCGCCCTTGGAGCAACGTACGAGTCATTGGGCGACCCAATGACACCACCAGGTTTCTGGGGCAGTGTGGGCAAGAATGGAATGGTCAGCGACCGCCTAGCAGACTGCTGGAACGCACGCACGGTACTTGTATGGATCCCCCTTCTCAACATATCGGTTCGTTAGTCGATTACTTGTGTTGTACAGAAGCTAAGCAGCAGATACACTTGCAAATATGCCAAATTTGTTCAAACACACACCCGCAACTACAGCCAGTACCCCATGGGCCCTGGACCATTCAACTGTAATCCAACCGTAATCCAACTATATATAAAGCAGAAACACACTCCCCAGTAGTAAAATCCCCCAAAACACCCACACACCACACCGTAAAACACAGGGTTCCGAACTCCGAACTCTCGCAGTTCCCGCGACAGATTCTCGCTTCTGATTGGTCAGAAGTTTTGGGCTGCCGTTCTCGAGAGAGAGAGAGCGTGGAGTCAGGAGTCACGTTCCCGTTTCGATTACACGTACAGATATATATATATATAGATATGTAGTAGTTGATATGTACGCGCGACGGGCCCCGCTCACTTCAGCAACTCCTCGAGAACACGGTTGACGCTGTTGTTGTCGTTCGGGTCCAGTTTCTTGATCCCCAGTCTGCGCAACACCTCGATGATCTTGTCCTTGGCAAAGCCTTGGCTCTCGAACTCTTGCACAATGTCTGCGTCGATGCCGTACAATTCGGATTCCTCCACACTGCCGTTTGCGGCGGCCCCAGAGGAAGCGTACAGTTTCGTCCACAGCGCGGCTGTCTTGTTGAAGGACTCGCGGTCCTTCAAGTAGTGCTGTGCCACCTCTGCGTCCTGCGGGTCGTTGGGCTCCGGGGACTGCAGTAGCGCCTGCAGCGATATCAGCGCAGACTTCAAAGTGATCACGGGCGACCACGCGTTCTTCAAGATGTCAAGACAGATCGCCCCGGTCACAGAGGATACGTTTGGGTGGTACACCTTCGTGTCGAACTTCATCTTAGGTGGCTTGAACGGGTACTCCATGGGGACCTCGATGTCCACTACAAACTGGCCCTTATCGTATGGTGTTTCGGGCGGGCCCTGGAACGTGCCCTTCAAGTGGTGTATGTCCGACTCGTTCACAAACTCCAACGTGATGTGGGCCTCGGGATCATCCTTCACCGCCTGCATCTCCTTCATGATTCTCTTCGCCCTCGACATTTTGTGGTTCTATTATTAATATTATTATTTCTACTTTTGTGTGTGCGTGATCTTGTTATGCTCTTCGTAAGAGTAGAGTGTTCTATAATGACTGCTCCTTTCGTGTATGCTTCCTACTACACTTCTATCCTAAAGTGACTCTCTTCAAAAAAACGTAGATCTAAACTTTGACCCCCACGTTGACCCGGTAACGAGTGTTCGTTTTGAAACTACAGTTCTCTGTCTTTGTCTTTTTTTTTTTTTTGAAGTTCGATATTTTTTTCTTTTTGCTTGTTCTTTCCTCCTTTAATTTAAGGCGACGATCAGAGGTTAACGAGGCCCCTCGATGATGCGGAACGTATTGTTACAACGAAGAATAAATAGTACATGATACACACTCAATGCCTCACTCTCCCAAATCCTCGTCCTTGTTCTGGTTTGTCTGACCAAAGACATCCCCCTCGTCCTCTTCCTCGTCTTGATCTATGTCCTTGAAGACGGTCTCCCGCGGGATCCGCTTCATGACCTCCGGCTTGTCGAACATCGGGCCGATCTTGCTGGTCCACCGCTGTCTCTTATCCAGGAGTGCCTTCAGGCTCGAATTCGCAGCCTTCTGCTGCGCGACTTGCGAGGCAGAACCCGTAATCCCACCGTTCGCACCGCCGCCGCCGCCACCACCGTACCCAGCCCCAGCTTGGTGCTTCTTTCTCTTCTTGGGCGCCCGGATCCGCTTGATGTATGCTTGGTCGATCTGCTTGTCGAGATCATCCAAGATAGAAATGTACTCTTGCCAGGCGAGGTACCGCTCCAACACGGGCAACAAGATGTTCTTCCTCTTTTGATTGCGGTGCGTCACGGTCCGCAGTGAGCCCTGCAACGATCGCAGCTCCGCGCTCACCTCGTCGTCCTCCCTCCCGTGCAGCCAGTCTGGGTCGTCACCGGGTGCACTGTTTTCGTCTTTGGGCAGGTTCATGTATATCCCAACGTACTTCAGCTCACGTTTCAGCCTCTCCTCGAACGTCGGGTAGTCAAGGTTGATGCTGCTGATGTGCCAGTTGCCGTCCCGCTTTAGAGAGCTAGTGGTACCACCGCTGCCGTCAAATAGAACTGCTGCAGCGGGCCCGTCACTCTTGGGAGACGTCTGGACCGTGTTGACCTCCGAGGGGGTGCCCTCGTTGCTCCCGGAGTACGCGCTGCTTGGCGGCTCTGCAAAACTTTCCTCTTGCTTGACGGGATCGTTCAGATCAGAGTTGTCCCCGTTGTCCGTCAAAATCGCGGAAAGCAACCTCGACAGCAACGGTCCACAGGAGACGTCTTCTGTCTCCAAGACCGAGTCGTCGACCTTTGCAGAATCACCCTTTGGTAGTATCGCCGATGGGTCGTTCTGCGGCACAGGAGATGCGTTCCCCACTTGGGCGCCGTTATCCTCTCGAAGCCACGTTTCCGTGTAGAGGGGACCCAATCTGGGGATTATAAACGGAGTCGTCTCTGGATCGTACATCTTGTTCATTTCCAAAGATAGCGGTAAGATGTACTTGGACTTCAAGAACTTCACGTCGTCGTCGTTGAAGTCCCTGAAGAAGTTGTCCACGAAACCTAGGAAAGTACTGTACTGGATTTGGTTTGTGGGTTTCGGGTACGAGAAATCTTTATCGGGCAACTCACCGGGGAGCAAATGTTTCAGGTCGTTTGTTGGGTAACTTGCCACGTTGTACTTCTTCTTCAAGTATTCCTCGCCCGTTGTCTCCAACCCTTCCTCGTTATACAATCCGAGGTCGCGTGCGGCCTTCGGTAGGGTCTGCGACACGACAAATTCCGATTTGGGATTCTTGACGTTTGGATCATTCTCCATTTTATCCCTCTCCGTGTCCTTTGTATCCTCCCCTAGTTTCAGTTTCTTAGTCGCTGGAATCCCATTCCCTACAACAGGCTCAACATCTGAACCGTTTAGTACATCTTCCAGCGCTCTCTTATGAGAAGGCACACCTGATATACCAGCGTCCTTCGAGTGGTCCGTCTCCTTAACATCTTCTTCGGCATCAGCATGTTTTTCTTCGATTGGCACAGACTCATCCTGTTTGTGAGATTCAAGAATGGACTCGTTCTCGACCTCTTTGGAACTAAGTTCGACCTCGACGTCAGCGTCGCTGGTTGCTGGCAATTGCGTTTCTCCCGCGGGGGCAGCAATCAACTCTGCTGAATCCTGTTCCATGTCATCTCCCGTAGTTGCGACCGCATCGCCAGTCTGGGTTGCGGGTTGTTCTGGGACAGGATCACTTCGAAGTTCTGTTTCTGGTTCTATATGTGCGTCAGCCACTGCACCAGTAGCAATGTCTTTTGATTTTGTCTCTGTTGTATCTTCCGCATCAACCACCGCACTGTTTGTATCCGTTACCGACTCATCTTTTCCAGTTTCAGCGTGATCGACGTTCCCGTCGACGTCCCCTTCAAAAGTGTTTTCTTGTGACTTATCCTCGTCGTTAGCCTGTTGCGGTTGTGGCTGTACTTCATCAGTCTTAATACTCTCTTGATCCAGTTTCTCGTCCTCGCCCTCGATCCCAGCCACCACCACAGCCTCTCCCTTGGCTACTTCTTCTTCTTCTTCTCCAGTTTTCTTGTTTTCTTCCTGTACATCCGCAGTTTTTACTTCCGGTTCTTCAACAGCCAGTACCGCAATGTCATCTGTCTTACCCTGCTGTATTATCTCTTCCACCGGTGCAACCTCACGATCTTTCCATTTTCTAATGTCATCGACCAGCCTCTCATCGTCTTGTACAATATCATTGAACAACACATTCAACCTGTTCAACTTCTTCTGTAAATCAAGCAACGTCTTCCGTTCAGGGATCTCCCTCACAGCGTCCCCATTGAGCATCCCAATGTTCATCTCAAAGGTAAGGTTCATATTGTCCAGGATTGACCGAAGAACATCCCCTGGTGTCCCCAAATCAACCGTATTTTGCGGTCTGACCATCTCCGACCCAACAATCGGATACCCCTCATCCGGTTCAATCGTGGTCTCCTTCAACTTCCTATTTCTCCTACTCAACCTCGCCATACTGTCAAAAAAATCTGTACCCTGTACGATATACTTTCCCTGTTTATCTTCCTAAAAAAAAATACTGGTATGCGTTCACGGCAGTATATTATTTCTGCTTTGTCCCGCTCTTGTAAAATATTCTACCGGGGATCAAAGCGGTACCAAAGAATCAATACCTCACAATGAAAAAAAAGTGAAGAACGACTCGTAAAGTTGATCCGTTCTAGAAGCCAAAAGAGAGCAGTGAATAACCAATGCAAACTGTATCAGGACACCGAAGAGCAACAGAGACAGACACACGGACAGACACAGAAACCACGTGCCGCTAACCGATGCCAACCCCAGTTTATCAATTCTTACTCGCTGACTGTTAAAATGCAACGAAACGGAACAATCAACAAAAAAGAAGAATCTCTTCCGTGTTTCGTCGCTTTGTACGAATCTGGAAAATATTGGGAATCCGTCTCTCGTTTCGCTGTTGGTGCGACCCTTTGAAGGCTAGCATGAAGAGCGTTGACGGTTACCGGTTAGGATTGGGACTACGATTCGTAGTCTCTGCAGTGGACAGAGTGTGCATAGGAATGTCTTTTTGGAGGTTGACTAGTTGCACGCGTGCAGCTGTGTCGCGGAGGGCTGCAGTGCCCAGTCGGAGATTTCAAACAGTGGGTGGTCCCATCTCAAGGCGGTGTATTTCCACTGGTGTGGTGTCCCAAGAGGTTCAAGGGGGCGAAGATATTTTCTTGGACCCGACGCGGTGGGTTGGGTTACCACCCGCGCGTATCATTGATTTGTACTGGGAGAGGAAGACCAAGCTGGGTTCAGCGTATAGACCCACGAAGGAGGAGTTAGATGCGCTGCTGACCACCTCAGAGTACACAGGGGTCTCCCCTAAAGAGATCAGGAAACTGTACGAGCAGAAAACGGAAACGGTCACTTCGTCGGTCAGGTACTCCAAAAACGATCTCAAGTACGGGCTGCGGCCCTTCCAGTTTGACGAACTGCCCTCACCGGCACAGGACGAGTTAGCGAACCGCCACGAGGAAAACTTCTACAAGAAATTGGCAGCGTTCGAATTACCCCTGCTTGTGCAGTACCGGCAGGAGTACAAACCACCACGGGCCACAGATGTAGTATCGTACAGGTACACATCGTACTTCGGCGAGGAACACCCAAACTCTCGGAAAGTAGTGCTCTCCGTGAAAACACGCAATCTTGGGCTCGACAGCAAGCAGCTGCACAAGTTCCAACTTCTCGCGAGGACACGGTACGACTTCCAAACAGACACTTTCAAGATGTCCTCGGATAAGTTCCCGGAGTCCGCGCAGAACGCACGGTATTTGAACGACGTGTTCAACAGGCTGCTCGACGAGTCAAGGGACCTTTCAGGGGACGACTTCGCCGATGTGCCCTTAGACACGAGACACATCACGGCCAAGAACTTACGGAAAAGATCGACGAAGGGGTTCAAGTTCCCCAAGGAGTGGAATAGACCAGAGGATGCACCAGCACAGAAAGTAAACGTGCTAGGGAAAGTGCTGGATCGGTGAAGTCACTACCCTGATACTATACATATATATATTCACTTTTGGTGCCTCTAACCTCTTCAGTGTAAATATTACAAGAGAAACGCAGTCAATATTAGAGTACAAAAACTAGTCTTATTTGTTCATAGTATTACAGGTACATACACAGCATACGTACTGTACCACTTCACAAAATCTTCATTAATAAACAATTGGCATAACAAAGGAATGCGAAAGAGAGAGAGGGGAAAGAAAAAGGTGGAAGGACAAGCGTCAATGGTGCGAGGTTGCATACACACACAAAGTTATTCTTTATCTTTTGAAAGTTGTGCCTCTCTACATAGACACACTGGTGTTGGACTTATCCTTGTTCTTCTTATTCTTCTTCTTCTTCTTTTTCTTCTCCCCGCTGACAGAGCCGTCATCCTCGCGGTGTCTCTTCTCTTCAAAATGTGCAGGGACCACGGGTTCAGGCTCTTCGTCATGGTGTAGCAAGCTGAAGGGGATTGGGACCGGCGCGTGGCTGGGTCCGTCCAAGACCGGGAGCGTCCCGTTCTTCTTGTTCTCTAGGTACTCTTGTTTCGCCTTCTGGTAGTGTTCCAGCTCGACGTGGTACGCCTGCTTCCACTTCTCCTTCTCAGCGTCGCTCAGTTCCTTCCACTTCTTGGAGATCTCCTGGGTGATCTCCGTGGACGAGAGCGGCGCCAACCCAGCCTTCTGTCTCGCATCGCGCAACTCTTGGCGCACGTACGCGGAGTACGCGAAGAAAACAGTCAGTGGCTTTTTGGGTGCGTTTGGATCACGTTCGACCTTCCGTTTCAAGGGGGTCTTCGCACGTCCAGCGTCCTTCTCGTCGTCCAATGGGTTCAACAGGTCAGAGGTGATCCCGCCGAATTGGTCCGTAGCAGCGGTCAACGTTTGTAGGGACTCGGTCAATGTGGTGAAGGCCTCTATCTTCTCCTCCTCATCTTCGCCGATGTTGTTGTAGAAATCAACAATCGACGAGGCAGTCTGGTTGGCAGCCTTCGATAGTTCAAATAGCGAAGAGACTAACTGTTTCAAAAATTACAAACCAGCGACACCGTTTCAATTCTTCCATGCCACAGAGAGTACCAAACGAGAAGAAAAACCATCTAGGTTTCCCATCATCATTACAGAAGGTCTGGTCTCCAACCCATGTGGCCAATTGGCAATCGAACACGGCATTTGTGGGAAAGCAGTTCAGTTTGTTAGTATCACATCAAATTCATTCACCAAACAACAACGCTCAACACAACAACATTAACAGACAAACGACAAAAAAAACGTCCGTCTTCGCTGTACATTGGTTGCAAACCATCAAAACAACATACTGAGTCCTTGGCCACTTTCAACTTGGCACTCGCGTCTGTAGTCATCTTACTCTTTTTCAACAAAACTATCGCGATGTGTATGTGGTCCCTCCCGCTAGAGAAAGGTCCTGACCCTACGCAAAGGAACTTGGGCCTAGCTTCCCTTCCCTCTAGAGGGAGAACTAGTTCAAGAAACGAGTTTGCTGGACGGAGAGGGTTCCCATGGTCCCCCCCAGAGAGGGAGAGACTGCGCCCGTTACGCTCGGGAATGCCGTGAAAAAATGAGCGCTGGGCGGGTTCTCGGCGGCGATTGGTCAGTGGGGGGCGGGTGCCCGAGGGTAACCCCTGTGGTCTGGCACGCTGAGTGTGGTGCACGGGTGTTTGTGCCGTTTTTTCGTGTCCGGCTCACTGTTTTCTGTTCGATTTGGACCCGATTTTGTGTCATTTTGTGGGATCACGATCTGCTCAAAGGAGGTCGGGCCGTAGTGATGAGATGACAGGGTTGTCTTGAGAATGTGCATCTCCTGCATGCATCTGTAGTAGTTTGGATGCAGACAATATCTTGTATGTAGAGGAAGCATAATCAGTTGTGTTTGCCGGGTCTTGTTTGTTTTTTTTGTTATTCTTTATTTTTGAACGTAGCGCTTCAAATTCTCTTCGCATTGGAAGATCTAAGAAAGAGACTGAAAGACAAATTGGAAACGTTCTTGACTTGAAACATTTCGACTACATCTACGGGGAACATCTTAGAGGACGTGGGGCATGTTTCCAAATGGAACAATATCAAGAACTGGAACATAAAGCTGCTGGCCACGATGGTACTCTAACGGACACCGATGGCACGCTTATATTCAAACCTTTGAATCAACAGGAATTGGCCTTCTACCAGTCAGTGCAGAGTGGGGTGGAACATTCAGAGCGACAGGATCAAGGGGATATTCCACTGGAGTCATGGATGCCCATGTTTCTTGGCGTGTTAAATGAGGGGAAGAACCTGTCCTCGGATGGGAAAGTTACGATAATTACGGATGGGTCTAACGTTCATTTGGATACTCAAGTCACTCCGGCAGGCGATGTTCCATCCAAGAAGTATCTGGTCTTACAGAACCTGCTGGTTGGGTTTAACAAGCCCAATGTTATGGATATCAAGTTAGGAAAGATTCTGTATGACAGCGATGCATCTGATGCCAAAAAACTGAGGATGCAAGAAGTTTCAAAGACCACAACCTCGGGTTCTTTAGGATTTAGGATATGTGGTATGAAAATTCAAAGAAACTCTAGATGTAAAGATGTTCTCAAGGATGAACACTTCGAAGCTGAGTCTTCAGATGATGAGTATATATTTGTGAACAAATTGCTCGGGAGGTCGCGCACTAAGGAGGACGTCAAAGATGCCATTGACATGTTCTTTGCTCATGACTCGCTCTCCGTAGAAAGAAGGAGGCAATTGAAAGCTATGTTTTTGAAGAGACTGCAGTTGTTCTTCAACACCTTGTTGGATGAAAATGTGAGGATGATCTCCAGCAGCCTTCTCTTTGTCTACGAGGGTGACGTGGCAAGGTGGAATGAAGAACGAGATGCGGACACCATTCTTAATGAAAGTTTTATGCAAGACGATAGCAGCGATGAAGAGGTCGAGACCCACCCCGACTTAACAGGGAGCACGCGACAGAAGACCCCTGTGCCGTTGAGCTCGATGTCTCTAATAGATTTTGCCCACTCAAGAGTGACCCCGGGTGCCGGATACGACGAAAACGTCGTAGAGGGTGTAGAGGGTCTTTTAGAGATATTCACCGACATTTCCAGGTAATAACTACATACCAGCGATTTGGCGCAAATAGCTGTGATATTGAGTATTATACATGTGTACTTACTATTTTATAGAGTTTTTAATGGTAAAAAAGATCAGAAGGAATGACAACAATGAATAGATTAGTTCGCCACCTTGATGATCTTACCAATGGCAATAGTGGTACCTTGGTCTCTTAGAGTAAATCTCCCGAGTTGAGGGTAGTCCTGGTAAGTCTCGACACACACTGGGGCCTCCGTCTCCAAAACAGCAATAATCTTCATACCCTTCTTCGCAAAGGCTGGAGGTTTCCTCGACTTACGGTTGGTACCCTTCTCCAGTTTATGCAGCAATTGAGTCACGGTAACTTCCTCAATGGCAGTGTGGACATGCATGACACAAGAGAAACCAGCAGACATGATCGACTTTAGCTCGACAATGGCAATCTGGGCAACAAACTTTGTGGCACTCTTAATCGGGTTCTTTGGCGAGGTCAACACAAACCCAGGGGTGACATCTTCTTCCTCAACACCCTTGATCTTCAACTTGACCTGCTCACCACAAATGGCCATGTCCACTTCATTCTCTGTTTCATTATAGATGTTTTGGATTTCAACGTGAATCTTGTTTGGCATCAGCAGTGTGGATTGACCCTTCTTTATATGCCCAGATTCGATCTTACCCTCGACAATAGTACCCAGGTCCTTCATCTTTGCAGCAACTGGGAGCATGAATGGAGCGTTTACACGACGGTCCATGTGGTTCATGTTGTCCAAGTACTCCAGCAGAGATGGTCCTTTGTACCACGGACATTCCTTTGGGTCAACGCGATCTTTCAGATTCGCTCCGCTGTACCCGGAAACAGGCATGAATATGACGTCCTCTTTGACGTTATAGCCGACGGCCTTCAAGAAGTTTGTCAAGTTGCCGACACACTGGTTGTAACGCTCTTCGGACCAGCCCACTGTTGGGTCATCCATCTTATTAATGACAACGATCATCTTGTTCACACCCTGAGTCTTGGCCAACAAAGCGTGCTCTCTCGTTTGGCCACCCTTTTCAAAACCGGTTTCGTATTCACCCTTTCTCGCAGAGATGACCAAGACACCGACGTCAGCTTGAGAGGCACCACCAATCATTTCAGAGACGTACATTTTGTGACCTGGCGCGTCCAAGATAGTGTAACGTCTCTTCTCAGTCTCGAAGTAAGCCTTACCAACCTCAATGGTCTTACCATCGTTTCTCTCCTCCTTGTTCGTGTCCATGACCCACGACAGATACCAACCTTGTCTACCTGCATCCTTGGCTTCTCTCTCGTACTTCTCGATGGTTCTTTTGTCGACCGAACCAGTCAAGTACAGCAAGTTACCACCCATAGTGGACTTACCTGCATCGACGTGACCCATGAAGATCAACGAAACGTGGTCCTTCCCACCAAACATATCCCTGATGACCTCCTCATCGACGTCATCCTCCTGTTCCTTCACCAAAGAGTCAGATCCTGCAACGTCAGCATTAGATTTCGATTTAGAGCTTTCTGGGGCAGGGCTTGGCGATGCTTCCTTCTTGGACTCAGAAATCTTCAGGCCATCAACGTTTGGCAATTCAGCGGCAGGAGTGCTTTCCTTAGTCTTTTCGGCAGTAGCTTCCGAAGCCTTGGTTTCTGTCTTCTCGACAGGCACATCCTTCACCTCAGCTGGCTTCGTAGCATTAGCCAGCTTGATCCCGGAACTGGACACCAACTTCAAAGTTTTCTTTGGTTTAGGCGCGGCTTGTTGCGTTTGCTGCTTTTGGAAGTCGTCTAGAGACATACCTTGACCCTGTTGAGGCTTCTGGTACTGTTGGTACCCACCTTGGTTAGTGAAGTTGTTGGTGTAGTTATTTCTGTTGTTGTTACCCTTATAACCGCCGCGCTGGTTGTAACCACCTTGGTTGGCATTCTGCTGTTGATTGTAACCTTGGTAGCCCTGCTGTTGGTTGTATTGTTGATACCCTTGTTGTTGGTTGTACCCTTGGAAACTCTGCTGTGGCTGCTGGTACTGTTGGTACTGCTGGTACTGCTGGTAATTTTGTTGAGACTGCTGCTGAGGTTGTTGGTACTGTTGGAAGCCCTGCTGAGGTTGGAACCCTTGCTGAGGCTGGAACCCCTGCTGTTGAGGGTTGTAGTTCTGATAGTAGTTCTGGTAATTGTTAGAGTTACCTTGGTTCTGATCAGACATGGTTGGTGGTATGGGTTGGTGGTTTTTCAGCTCTTCCGCTAACTCTCAACCTCGCAATTGGATATCCATCACGTACAAACTTATTTCGATGCTTCTGCAATGAAAAAATTTAATCCTGAAAAAAAGAAACAAAAGAGGTGGAAAATTTTTTTAGTTCAGTTTCTAAAATGTCGGGTAATACCGCCATACTATAGCTTCATGGAGCGACAACTAGCGATGGTACCAACTAGTTGGGGATACGGCGATACACATTTCATTGTTGCTACTGTTGTATTATTGAGTGAGGATTGGAATCATAATTTATATTCTACACATATTCATATATATACTGTTGGTTGTTGTTTTTTTGGCGAAGTCCGGACATGCTTTCTTCAATCTGATTGATAAAGCTTCCTCTTCTTCAGGAGTTATATGGACTGCACAGGGTTTGGGTTCTTCTCGAACTCCAACTCCTCGTCTGGGACGTCCTCGATGGTGATTCTTTTCTTTGGTTGTGGCTTGTCTTCGGGATCAGCAATCTTTGGCACCTTAATCTGCAGCAAACCATTAGAGTAGGTTGCTTTGATCTCTTCGTCTTTGATACGTGGCAGCACTGGAAACTTCACGGTTCTTTCAAATGCACCATACTTGATTTCCGTGATCTTCAAGAATTTCTCCTCAATTCCAAGCCTGTCGATGATGTTCCCCTTGATCAAGAGTTCGTGCGAAGATGGGTGGTAGTCGATCTTGAACGATTTGGAGTTGGCACCTGGTAGAGCTAGTACAACAACGTACTTGTCATCCAGGTCGTAAACATTAATCTCGGGACTGAAGGGAAGGTCCAGTCTCGTTTCTGGTTTGGAGATCTGAAGTGGATCAGGTCTAGGAGAGGGCGCTTGCAAGTGCGCAAAACCGGAGTTCTTCCTGTCAATCTTTGGCAAGTTTGGTCTCACCGCCTCTTTAATTGGTTTTTTTATCTCGTATTCTCCACCTGTGTTCTTCTTGAAAGGCTCCTCTTCCTCAGAGGCACTCTTGTCACCTTGCGTTTCACCTTGCTTCTCAGTCGCTTCCGCACCACTCCCTTCAGCCTCTTCCTCTGCAGTTTCCCCAGTAGGTTGTTCCCCAGAGGGTTCCTCCTCACCAGTAGTTGCCGGAGCTGCACCGGCAAACGCATTCAAAAGATCTGTCAAGAAATCGGAACCAGCCGGTTCGTAATCCCTCCTGTCCGCTTGACGGGGCAAGTGGTAGTACGATGGCCGTTCACTCTCTCCCATATCTTGATCCTGCTCATCCTGAACACCACCAAGCCCGGCAACGTTCGTCTCTCCGGCATCACTAGCGTCCTCGTCATCATCGTAGTAGCCGTACTCCGGGTTGTAGTAGTACCCCTGACCTGGCATTCTGTAAAAGTACCCAGCGGGGCCGAACTGCGATGGGGGTCCACCAAATTGGGGTCTCCCCCTTACATGACCGTGAGTATGTGGGCCGTACCCGTGAACCACATGTGGGTGGGCGTGACGGTGAGGATGAGCTTGTGTGCGGCCCTGTTGCACCCTCTGTTGAGGGTCTCTCTGGCGTGATTGATCAGATAGTGCATTTAGCACGTCGTAAAGGGATAGCGATGGTTGGTAGAAACTCATATTTGTCAAAATGACTTGTTTAACAGGGCTCTGTACGTAATTAGGGGAGCGCTTATGTAACTTACTGCAGATTAACAAATCCAAGGATAAGATCAAAGGGCAACAGAGAGAGATACAAAAGGAATGGCAAGAATATGTTCAATAATCTTTTATTTATACTTCCTGAAACTAAAAAGAGGGGGGGAGGCAAAACAAAAGGTGGCAACAGGTTTAATAAACGGTTAACCACTGCACTGAAATGTAACGAGGCTTCAAAAACGGGCTTCTCCTGACCCTTTTTTGTTTTTTTTGGAAGAAGGATATTAACATTTTTTCGGGGGGAGGAGAAGGTGGCACCGCTCTTTAACTAAGAGATCGCGCAGGTTCCGGAATCTTCTAGAAAGGTTCGGGTAAGACAAAGACACGCGCTGGTACCGCAGAGTCCTACAAAAAACGTTGTGGTAGTGCTCTGCTCAATGTAAGAAGCATTCTTCTTGATGTAGCAATCACACTTGTAAAGGGTAACCGCGATTATATGAGCGCACGGAACCAGGTAGGACGACCGTAAGAGGAGCACTGCCCAAACCCACTTGCGAGAAAATCACCACCGACGCACCCGGATCTCTCAACCAGGTGTTACCCGCACGCCAAAAAAAAAAGAAAAACTGGTCCTCTTTTGGAAATGGTCCCTTTTCGGAAATAAGGTCCAAAACGGGAAAGAGTTCTTTTTTCTGGTGCTGTTTGTTTCTTTTTTGTCCTTTTGGTGTTTTAGTTAATCGATTTAATCGAGGCGATAAAAAAAAAAGTAGTTGGAAGTTGTGTGCTTGAATACAAAATAGGTTTTGAATATAACAGCGGTTTAATCTCCGAAGCATCCTTTGAACGAGTGCCCGTTTCGTAGTTGTGTGTACATACGTGCAATTTGCTTCGTTAGAATAGGTATTACGTATCTGTGACCTTCGCCTCGCGTTCCTGCTCGCTCTCTGGACACCTGGCATCAAGATACTTAATGCAAACATGTCCCAACAAAGCAACATATCAGACGATGCTGCTGCCAATGAGAGTATAACGTCGGTGAACCTACAATCAGAATCCCCAACACCACAGGATGAACAAGTAGACCAGACATCCGACCACTCGTCAATTGTCGGAGAGACCTCAGAAACTGCCACACAAGCGAACATTCCCGAGATACACATCGCTTCAATGGATAGCGAACAGCAGGAGGCGGGAGATGATGATGCTGAGGGAATTGACGGTGATGAAACTGTCTCCCTGGTTCAAGAGTCCGTCACTGACGAACAGCAACCACCTCAAGATCAACCAAATGACAGGAATGAGGACGTGGTCTCGCAAACCAATGATGACTCGGTAATTCACGAGCACGAAGCTACTTCTCATAACTTGACTATGGAACAGATTTCAATTGCAGACTCAAACAGAAGATCCGTGGATGGAGTGCGCACAATCGCATCTGCTGCTGTATCTGTACCATCGACGAGTGTCAAAGCTACGCTGAGTCTTGTGAAAAATACTCTGACCGCCATCTTGGAGGAGAAGGAGGTTAAAAAGAACCCAAACACGCAGAAGACAATAGAAAGAACAATTGCAAGGCTCGAGGAAGATCTTAACTCAGAGAGTCAATTGGACGTTACAGCGGACTCGATCCTCATATTCGAAGCATTAAGGGACAGTTGCAGGATGAAATCTTCCAAAGTGCAAAGGAGCGCGCTAGATTGTCTGTCAAAACTGTTCTCATTCAGAGCACTGGACGAATCTCTGCTAGTTAACCCGCCAAATTCAGCAGCCACAAACGACCAAAACCAAGAACAAGATGTAGCCACCGGTATAACACCGCCTCCAAAGCAAAAACTGATTGACGCTGCCATTGATACAATATCCTCGTGTTTCCAAGGTGAGGGAACCAGCGAAAAGGTCGAATTACAGATCATCAGAGCGCTCTCCAGCTGCATTCTAGTGGAAGACTCAATCTCTCTATGCCACGGTGTGTCTCTTCTGAAGGCGATCAGAACAATTTACAATATATTTCTCTTCTCGTTGAGTGCTTCTAACCAAGGTATTGCACAAGCTACATTGATACAGGTCGTGAGCTCTGTGTTTGATAAAATTGACATCAAGAAGAACACATCTTTGTCGAACGCTAATACCTCTCCAAATGAGGATCCACAAACGAGAGTGGTACCCACAGCGGCATTGTCAACTGACCAGTCGATCACCTTGGAAAACATGGTCCAATTGAACGACGATGACGAAAGGAGAGTCGACGCACAACAGGATACCGAGGACTCTGAGATAAGTGATCGCGCAATTTCTTCTCAGGAGCTATTGATCAAGGACGCCTTTCTCGTTTTCAGAACCATGGCCAAAATATGTTCGAAACCTTTGGATTCTGAGCTGGACATGAGATCCCATGCTGTCCGTTCCAAGTTGCTCTCCTTGCATATCATATACACCATAATGAAGGAACATGTCGACGTCCTCCTGTCTCCAAATGTAATCCTCCCTGAAAAGGAACACAGAACACTGCTGAACGCTATAAAACAGTACCTGTGTCTCTCCCTGTCCCGTAATGCAGCTTCACCGGTCTCGCCGGTCTTTGAAATAACATTGGAAATAATGTGGCTGCTAATGGCTAATCTGAGGGCCGCTTTCATGCGCGAGATCCCCGTGTTTTTAACTGAAATATACTTTCCTATCACGGAGCTCAAGACTTCAACAAACCAACAGAAGCGGTATTTCCTAAACGTTATCCAAAGAGTATGCAACGACCCAAGGGCGCTGATCGAGTTCTACTTGAACTATGACTGTAACCCTGGAATGCCAAACATCATGGAAATGATCGTGGATTACTTGACTAGACTGGTTTTAACTAGGTGTGTCATCACCCCAGCCGAAAGATCGTATTACGAGGAACAACTTTCCAAGCCGCTGTTCACATTCAATTTTGACCAACTACCGCTTCTGACCACTTCCAACTTATCATCCTCGTCAAACGCACAGGTAGCCCTTCCATTCCCTGTGGAGTTTGCCCTCCAAATGTCGGCTCTAAGCTGTATAGTATCAGTACTACGGTCCTTGAGCTCTTGGGCACATAGAGCTTTGAACCCAAACAAGACGCAAGTCGGTAAGAATAACGCTGATGTAACAGAATCGCTTGCTTCGTCCTCGATCCACAACGAGACCCAGACAAGCTCATCCTTGCATATAGCCAGTACAAATGCTGACGACGAGACAAGATCGATGTTGAGCCAAGATTTGGATAATCCTACCCAATTTGAAAACTTGAAACAGAGGAAAACTCAATTGTCAGATTGTGTCGTCGTTTTTAACACCAAGCCGAAGAAGGCTATTCCCTTACTAGTGGCCAAAGGCTTTCTAGCAGACGATTCACCCCAAGCCATTGCCAAATGGCTGCTGGCAACCGACGGTCTGGATATGGCTGCCATCGGTGATTACTTGGGTGAAGGTGACGAGAGGAATATTGAAATCATGCACGCGTTTGTGGACGAATTCGATTTCACTGGGTTGTCTATTGTTGATGCGCTTCGTGAGTTTTTGCAGAAGTTTAGACTCCCCGGTGAGGGGCAGAAAATTGATAGATTTATGCTGAAATTTGCCGAGCGGTTCGTGGAGCAGAATCCGGGCATTTTCTCAAAGGCAGACACAGCCTATGTCCTATCGTACTCGCTGATCATGCTAAACACAGATTTGCATTCCTCGCAAATCAAAAGGAAGATGACATTAGAAGAGTTTTTGGAAAACAACGAGGGTATCGATAACGGTAATGATCTGCCCAAAGACTTCATGATTGGATTATTTAACGAAATCGCCAATAATGAGATTAAGCTTCTGTCTGAACAGCATCAGGCCATGCTACAAGATGACACGGCTGCACCAGTAAACGCCCAACCTCAATCTGCATTCAACTTTTTCAGTTCTAGAGACTTGGAAAGAGAAGCGTACATGCAAGTTTCGAAGGAGATAGCATCTAAGACAGAGCTAGTTTTCAAAAATTTGAGCAAAAGTAAAGAAAAGAACGAGCCAGAAGTATACTACGCTGCGTCCCACGTCGAGCACGTTAAGTCCATATTTGAAACGCTATGGATGTCTTTCTTGGCTGCTTTGACCCCACCGTTTAAGGATTATGCCGATTTGGATACCTCTAACAAGTGTTTGGAAGGTTTGAAATTATCAATAAAGATTGCATCTATTTTTGGTATCGAGGACGCCAGGAAGTCGTTCCTGGGTGCATTGGTGCAATTCTGCAACCTTCAAAATGTCGAAGAAATCCGTGTCAAGAATGTAAATGCCATGGTAGACCTATTGGAGGTGGCTTTGGCGGAAGGTAATTACCTGAAGGAGTCCTGGAAGGATATTCTTTTGGTTATTTCCCAGATTGAAAGACTACAATTGATCTCGAAAGGTATTGATAGAGAGACTGTCCCAGATGTCAGTCAGGCACGTGTTGCTAATCCGAGATCCTCCTATGACTCAATCAGGACAGCTCAACCTTACTTCTTTGATATTTGGAGCAAGCGTGCTACACCGTTGGAACTAGCTCAAGAAAAATATCATAACCAAACGCTGTCTCCAAAAATGGCGAAGTATATCTCAGCTAGTGAATTGGTTGTCCTAATGGATAACATTTTTACAAAGAGTTCCGAACTTTCAGGTAACGCCATCGTGGACTTCATCAAAGCTCTAACAAGTGTGTCGCTAGAAGAGATCGAGTCTTCGCAGTATGCCTCCACTCCTAGAATGTTTTCGCTACAGAAGATGATAGATGTTTGCTACTACAATATGGATCGTATAAGACTGGAATGGACTCCCATCTGGGCGGTCATGGGTGATGCATTTAACAAAATCACAACGAACCCAAATTTGGCCGTTGTGTTTTTCGCTATTGACTCCTTGCGTCAGCTGTCGATGAGGTTCTTGGATATTGAAGAGCTGTCCGGTTTTGAGTTTCAACATGATTTTTTGAAACCGTTCGAATACGCAATTCAAAACACGGATAGCATCGAAGTTCAGGAAATGATTGTGGAATGTTTCCGTAATTTCATCTTGGTGAAGGCGAACCATATTAGGTCCGGTTGGAAACCTATTCTAGAGTCATTATCATTCACTGCACAATCCGCAAATGAAACCATTGTCTCTAAAACGCAAATGTTACTGAATGAGATTATCAAGACCTCCTTTGATGGTATTTTTATTCAAGATAATGCCTTTAGTCAGATGGTGGATGTGTTGAAAGAAATTTCCAAAAACAAGAAGTACCAAAAATTGTCCCTGCATGCGCTCGAGACGTTGAAGTCGATAGTGCAACATATTGCCAAGATTTCATTCTCTCATAACAAGGACTACAATGCTGAATACTCTGAGAGGTTACTACGCGGTAAGGATGTGTTTGAAGACGTGTGGTTCCCAATCCTGTACAGCTTCAACGATACAATCATGACTGCTGAGGACCTGGAGGTGCGGTCGCGGGCTCTGAATTATATGTTTGATGCCCTAGTTGCGTACGGTTCTGAATTTGATGAAGCATTTTGGAAAAAGATTTGCGATAAATTGCTATTCCCGATCTTTGACGTCTTGGCCCGACACTGGGAGGTAAACCAATTCAACAGCCATGACGATTTGAGTGTATGGTTGTCCACTACTTTGATTCAAGCGCTGAGAAACCTGATTGCTTTGTTCACTCACTACTTTGAGTCCTTAAGTGGGATGCTGGACGGGTTTTTGTCCCTGCTTGTATCCTGTATATGTCAGAAGAACGATACAATTGCTAGAATAGGTCGGTCCTGCTTCCAGCAGTTGCTCCTACAAAATGTTAACAAATTTCAGGATTCGCACTGGGGGAAGATCAGTAATGTGTTTGAGACCTTGTTTGAAATGACGACGGCGAATGAATTATTCGATTCGGATCCCTTACACCAGGGCAGGAAGAGATCAGGTAGAGCCAGTGGAAACCAAACCCCCACGGAGCCACCTATGAATGAAACCGTTCAGCGCGCCCAACGTGAAGAAGGTAGTGAGGACGTTGGGAATGAGACGAGCTCCATTGAGGCTACTGGTGTTAACGAGCTGTTACCCGTCAACAATGCCGTCTCCCAACGTGGGTTCGGTTCTAACGAGGATTTGCACGAAAAGGTGAACATCAAGAACTCTATTGTGATCAAATGTGTTCTCCAGTTGCTTTTGATAGAACTTGTCAGCGATCTGTTTGAGGATGAGGAATTCGAGCATCAGATCCCCTACACGGACTCGGTGAAATTGACGCGCTTACTGGAGAACTCGTACGAATTTGCCCGTGACTTTAACGACGACTTCAAACTGAGGACACGGCTTGTTGAGGCACGTGTAGTGGATAAGATCCCCAATTTGTTGAAGCAGGAGACGAGTGCCGCCGCGGTATTAATCGATATCACGTTCAAGCTATATTTGAATTCCGACGAGAAGGTTCCTGAACTGTTGGCAAGGTTGGTGAATATATGTGGCAGGATTGTTGCATCGTACAATTCCCTAGATGAAAGAAGCATGGAGAAGAACATCTTGGCATGGCGCCCAGTGATTGTAGAGATCCTGCAAGGGTACTACGAATTCGACGACGAGGACTTCAAGAACTGCTGCCCCTCGATGTACGGGCTAGTAATCTGTGTTCTCGATAAGAGCGTTCCTACAGATTTAAGCTTCGCCATCAAACGATACCTAGCAAGAGTTGGCGAGTTGTACTTGTCCGTGGACATTGACGAGTGAGTAAGTGCTGTTTTGTACGCCTGTGTATAGTAAAAACATGAATATGAAATAAATAAGGGGAAGTAAAACTGAACAGATTGCAATCTATCTCTAACGCTCTCCCTCACAGGATCAATACAGAAGCGCTTTGCACGAGGACGTCAGGAGGGAAATGGAAAGCCGAGAACGGAATATTATCTTTCCGGGTTCAGCCCGAGTCTCGGCCCAGCGAAGAGGCGGGATCGCTCTCGCTTCGAACCGGCGCCGGTCTCCGCGTCTCCGGCAAACTCGCAGAACGAAAAAAAAAGGAATATTAATAATACGACTCTTAAATCCGCCGAGAACTGGCTTTTAGGCAACACACTTAAAATATTCACATTCACACAGCGTTGTCCAAAAACAGTCATGCATTTTTTCATTTTCTTTCGTTCAACAGAAAAAAGACGAAGAGGAAAACAAGGCGAAAGGCGGCAAGCCGCAATTTCTGTGCTTTTTTGCGGCTGACCGGAAGAGACACAGCCCTAACCGCAAGAAGACGCCCGCCGTCATTAGGGCTCGGCGAATCGCAGTACCTCAATGTCGCCACATATCACGCTTTTTTCCCTCTAACTTAGATAGAGAGGCGACGGACCGACGGAATAATCGAGTCCGTTGCTGCTCTTGTTTCCCCGGCATCTCGCCCATAGTTATCGCTGTCTCTGCGTACCGTTTACTACTGCGTTCTTCAATCTCTCCCCTCGTAACGACCTTTTTTTTTTTTCGGATTTCTTTTTTCGTTCGTTTTTTTTCTCTCTCCTCAGGCGTATATAAGAAAAAACAGTGAAATTTTTGGATATCCGGTAAACCCTCGAGTGCACGTTTACAATTGCAACATTGTTTGACGTCTGTTGATTGTAGAAGAGATATATATAAGCATCGCTTGTGAAGGTCAAGAGGGAAAAAAAAAAAAGAAAACTTCTTTTGCAATAATTAAGTAGATAAATCTTTTGGACATACTGTTGTTTAAGGGTTTATACAAGGTTATTTATTAAGAATATATTTTTATTTCTTAACCTCAAAAATCTGTTCGCTTTGAGCTAGACACTATAGATCTCAATTGGGAACTCAGCAACCTGCTATATTTATTCATTTTTTTTTTCGGTCCATAAAAGATGACTACTACCAAATCGCACACGGAAGTTCACGAGGCGGATAACGTCGCGTTTCGCGAGGCTCCAGAACATTTCTTCAAATCGCAACCCGGTCCAGGTTACATAACCAGCTATGAGCAGTACAAGACGATGTACAAGCAGTCAATTGAGGACCCAGAGACCTTTTTCGGCAAGATGGCCAACGAGTTCTTGGACTGGGACAGACCCTTCACTAAAGTGAAGTCCGGGACCTTGGAACACGGCGATGTCGCGTGGTTTGTGAACGGTGAGTTGAACGCCTCTTACAACTGTGTCGACAGACATGCACTGGCCAACCCGGACAAGACGGCGTTGATCTACGAGGCTGACGACGAAAAGGAGAACAGAATTATCACCTACGGAGAGCTATTGAGGCAAGTGTGTAAAGTGGCTGGTGTCTTGAAAAGCTGGGGGGTTCAGAAGGGCGACGTCGTCGCTATCTACATGCCGATGATCCCAGAGACACTGGTGGCGATGTTGGCCGTGGCCAGAATTGGGGCAATCCATTCGGTCGTCTTTGCTGGGTTTTCAGCAGGTTCCTTAAAGGATCGTGTCGAGAATGCCGGTTGTAAAGTTATTATCACATGTGAAGAGGGGAAGAGAGGTGGTAAAGTGATCCACTCGAAGAAGATTGTCGACGAGGGTCTTCATTGCGTCGACAGCATTGAAAAAGTGCTAGTTTTCGCCAGAACGGGGAACTTGGAGGTGCCAATGCAAAGAGGGAGAGACTTCTGGTGGCACGAGGAAACCGCTAAGCAGAGAGCGTACTTGCCACCAGTGACGTGCAACGCAGAAGATCCACTTTTCTTGCTGTACACCTCTGGTTCCACCGGTACTCCAAAGGGTGTCGTGCACAGCACGGCAGGCTACCTGCTTGGCGCGGCAATGACCACAAGATACATCTTCGATTTGCACCCAGAGGACGTTTTATTCACCGCTGGTGACGTCGGTTGGATCACTGGTCACACGTACGCGTTGTACGGTCCATTGGCGCTAGGTGCCGCCTCGATCATCTTCGAATCGACACCAGCGTACCCAGACTACGGGAGATACTGGAGAATCATCGAACGGTACAGAGCAACCCACTTCTACGTGGCACCTACCGCACTAAGACTGATCAAGCGTGTTGGTGAGGCAGAGATCGACAAATACGATATCTCATCCTTGCGTGTACTGGGTTCCGTCGGTGAACCCATCGCCCCTGATCTGTGGGAGTGGTACAACGAAAGGATCGGTAAAAACAACTGTGCCATCTGCGACACCTACTGGCAGACGGAATCCGGTTCCCATTTCATCGCGCCAATGGCCGGTGCAGTGCCCGCAAAGCCAGGTTCTGCCTCTGTCCCATTCTTCGGTATCGACGCAGTGATCATCGATCCCGTAACGGGCAAAGAACTCGAGGGTAACGACGTTGCTGGTGTCCTTGCCATGAGGTCGCCATGGCCCTCGATGGCCAGATCCGTCTGGAACAACCACTCTCACTACCTGAACACGTATATGAACGTGTACCCAGGCCACTACTTCACCGGTGACGGTGCTGGTAGAGATAATGACGGGTACTACTGGATCAGAGGTAGAGTTGATGACGTTGTGAACGTTTCCGGTCACAGACTGTCCACTGCAGAAATAGAGGCCACGTTAAGCACGCACGATGGTGTAGCTGAGGCGGCCGTCATTGGTATCAACGATGACTTGACTGGTCAAGCCATTGTAGCGTTTGTTTCCTTGAAGAAGATAACGCACGTTGACGACCCAACGGAGGAGATGGAGGACGACTCTCCAGAGGAACTGCGCCGTGAATTGATCTTCCTGGTGAGAGGTGAAATCGGCCCCTTCGCTTCGCCAAAGGCGATCATTGCGGTCAAGGACCTGCCAAAGACCAGATCTGGTAAGATCATGAGAAGAGTCTTGAGAAAGATCGCCTCGAACGAGGCCGACCAGCTGGGTGACTTGTCCACTTTGGCTGATCCTGATGTCGTGCCCTCTATCGTCGAATCTGTGAATAAGCAATTCTTGAAGTTCAAGAAATAAGGGCATGGTCACGACCAGAGTTGCTACGAACAAGAACATTCTCTCTTGTTCACGCCTGGACACACACACACACACACACACACACATAAAATATACATGAGATTATAAATATATTTGCCCAAGCGGCCAAGTTACTAGTATAGCAAGAAGGGTATTAGGGTCAGTACACAGACTTTATCATGGAGACAGTTAGGACACTGCTTCCGGAGATAGCCGGAGGAAGAGTGCGGACATAAGAGCGGGGGAGGGCACGTTACCTAAGCGGTTTACCCGCACGGCGGTGAGCGCTATTGTTCTTCTCCTTTTCTACCCTCCTTCTGCGCAGTTTTCTGGGCGTGACACTGAGGCGGGGAACACTTGATGGGCTCGAATCCGGGTGCCAGTTCGCCGAGATTTCTGACGATATAATAGACCTTCTCTCCATAATCGTACATAATTGTAGTGGGTTATTTTGTGCTCTGTTTCGTCATGGAAGGGCAAGCGCCATCAATTTAGGTGTTTTGGTGCAACCCCCGTGAAGTAGTAGTACACTGGTGTTTGCTGAGGTTTTCTCGAGAGTTGTTCAAAATATATGTGTTTGAGTGCATGAGTGCACAGAACATTAGGTAGAAAAAATAACGATGAGCATTACCATAGGTGCAGCCATATACATCGCTTTGAAGCCAATCCTGAAGATTTATGCGATTATCTTCGTGGGGTATCTGTTGGCGAAATACGGCATTGTAAATATGGAAACTGCCAAGGGAATCTCCAACATGGTCGTTAACGCGATTCTGCCGTGCTTGACGTTTAACAAGATCGTCACGAACATATCGTGGCATGATATCAAGGAGATTGGGGTGATCATTCTTTCTGCGATTCTACTTTTCTCCGTAGGGATGGCATGCTCGGTCGTCACGAAGCTGACCACCCCTGTGCCCAAGAACTGGTTCTGGGGCCTGATATTCAGTGGAATTTTCCCAAACATTTCAGACTTGCCCATCGCATACCTGCAAAGTATGGGGAACGGCGCTATATTCTCGCAGGAGGAGGCGGACAAAGGTGTTGCTTATACGTGCATATTTCTGTTCACACAGAGCTTTCTCATGATGAACTTTGGGATGTGGAGGATAGTGGGGCTCGATTTCAAAGATGTGGCGCCCCCGAAGGAAAAGGATCCAGAGCAACAGAGTGACCTCGAGATGGGTGATATAAAGAGTTCCGACGGAACAGACGCTCAAGATAAAACTCGTACCGTAAAGCCCAATTTGGAAGCAATGAACAAGAAATACAGGCATTCTGTAGACTCCGGGAATGAAGTGAGCAGCATAGACAGTGAGGTCATGAGTTACAACAGCATGGGGAATGTCAGCGCATTCCCCATTGAGTATTCGGATCCTATTCCAGGCAGTCGCGGGCAAGCGCTTAGATCCAGAACTACTGACAGCACGAGCGAAGCAGGACCTGCTCTCTTCATGGTAAACTCCAGTCCGGGGGTCCTCCAAACGGAGAGCAGCGGTGGTTCCGCCCCCGTGGACAAGCCACTCTCCGTCTCACGGTCAAGGGGGTGCTTGAGACACAGACATGCACCTTCTGTCAACGACATGATTGGGGCTTACAGTGTTGCACATAAGATCAGAACCGGGGAGCTGGATCTGAGCCGTCCGTTGACACTGACGGAGGATATCGGTGCAAGCAACACCGCAATTGGGGAGGTGTCTCCCTGTGAGACAAGTTCGGATTCGGATACAGGGGACCAGTATAGGCACAACATCACGAGGACGTCAACCGCGGCTACGACCACAGCGTCGGCCGGGCGGTTCCAGAGGTTCATTAGGAGGTACAAACTCGAGTGGCTGGCGTACTTCGTCATCAATTTCATTCGTCCTGCCTCGCTGGGTGCCCTGTTGGGTATCATCTGCGCGTTGATTCCGTGGGTGAAGGCGTGCTTCGTGAGCACGTATGTGCATGTTCACAAGGCGCCTGATGGGCAGCCCGTTCTGAATTTTCTGATAGACTTCACAGGCTACATCGGGAACGCGTGTGTTCCTCTCGGATTACTGTTGCTTGGTGGAACGTTGGCAAGGTTGCAGGTCAGCTCTTTGCCCCCCGGGTTCATTCGGTCAGCATTGTTGATGACTGTTTTCAGACTGATGGTGATTCCCATAGTTGGTGTTGCGTGGGCTGACAAGCTGTACAACATCAACTGGCTGGACTCGCGCATCAGTAAGTTCGTCATGATCTTGACTTGGGCGATGCCGAGCGCCACTGCGCAGATCTACTTCACTGCATTCTACACCCCTATGAAAGGGAAGCACACGCAAATGGATTGTCTTTCAGTGTTTTTCATCATCCAGTACAGTGTGCTCTTCATTACTCTTTCCTTCGTCGTGACGTACGCTTTGAAGAAGGATTTGAATGTATGAGCCGACCAATTATTTTACCCCAGGCCGTGTGGTTAATATATAATGAGGTTCATATAGGGACCGTATTTGATAATATTCTGTTGCCGCTGTGTAATTTCATCGTTTCTCCTCTTCTTCTTCTAATGAATCATATAAATTTAGATTTATACCAATATAAAGTTATACATATAGAATAGTGTAGTCTCTCGTCTCCCTCTTCTGATGCCTTCTTTTAGAGTAAAAAGAAGTAGAGTAGAGAGACACTAAGAGAGAGAGAACAGTTTGTTTTATTTTTTTGGGGGGGAGGGAAATGAAAAGCATACACATACACGCACACACACAGAGATAATGACAGAACAAGAGGCAGTAACTCCACCGGTGAAAATGAATCTTTAAAATTGTATTACGATTCATCTACCGGTCGGCTTCCTCCCTTACTTTTTTCCGTCTGCGCTCTGCTGCGTTCGGTTCCCGGAGACCTAAGCCAAAGTTGGAAGGTTCATGGTGTCGATGGAGTTGTCCTTCTCGACAGCGTTACCGTTGCTGTTGGTCTTTGGCTTTCTTGGGGCCTTACCGCCACGACGGGAGTCGTTGTTTCTGTTTCTGTTGTCGTTTCTGTTTCTGTTGTCGTTGTCGAAGTTTCTTCTTGGTCTCCCCTGGGAGTTGTTGTCCTTGAAGGAGACGTCAAAGTCCAAGAACTGCTTGGTCTTCAATTGCTTGGACTTGGTGGTCTTGACCTTGGTTGGAGCGACGAAAACCTCTTCCTCCTTGACGAACAACGTGGCGTTTTCCAATGGCTCGACCTTCTTGGCCTCGACGTGCTTGTCCAGAGCGGACGCGTCCTGGGTCTTCAAGTAGTCCTCCAAAGTAATGTTCTTGGTGGCGGGCTTCTGCTCCTCGGCGTCGGCCTCGATCTCAGCCTCGGCGTCAGCTTCAGCAGCCTGTTCAGATGCCAATTCCTTCTTGTCATCACCCCAGCCTTGTCTGACTCTCTTCCCGGTGTCAGTCTTCCCGGTTCTGGAGTGACGGTCGGTCTGCTTTCTCGAGTTGTCTCTCCTGCCAGTACCAGTGCTTGGGGCTTCCTGGGCTCTGTTGTTCTGTCTCCCAGCAGCCTTGTCTCTCAACGCACCCTCGTTACCAGTTGGGCCTTTTCTGTTCTTGTTGGCTCTGGCAGGGTTGGCGGATGGTGGAGGAACATCGGCCTTCTTCGAAGAGGTGTTCTTCTTAACGATTTCCTTTGGAGGAACCACGACAGCAGCGCTGGGGTCCTCGATATCGTTACCTAGAAGATCGAATGGATTGGACATTGTATGTGAAGGGTTTGTATATTTGATCTCTGGTCAATAAGTCAAAATGTGTACAAAGGAAACAGAGGACACGAATACAAGAAGGGGAAGCGGGGGTGGAAAGAAGCAAACACCAACAGCCAACAACAGATACTATCGTGAACAAAGTAACTCAAGGAAAGGGAGAAACGAGAGTTTTAAAAAATACCGTCCAACAGCGAAAGGGAAAAAAAAAAAAAAGAGAGAAAAACTCTTGAAGGACGGCAGGGGGAGAAGCGAAAGGTCCAGGCAGGAAGCCACACCTCTAGGCAGAAACATTCAGGCAGGCTCCAGCCGGAAGAGCTGGAACGGGCCAGGCAGGCCAGGCAGACAACCGGGCCGACGGAGGAACGGGATGCCCTCCTGGAGGAAAGAACGCCCCTCCTCCCACAGCACACAGTACAAATTTTTTTCACTTTCGGCTTCGAAAACAGTTTTTTTTGCGTTGGTGAAACTGGTGGCACATCTGTCGTTCCAGTAATTTCACACTCTCAGAAGAAAAATTAAAATTGAGCACAGCCGCACAATATCCGGCTGTGTGTGTCCCAAAAAGGAAATATTAGATTCCGCTCGAAATCTGAAAAGGAAGGCAGCACATTTTCCCCTTTCGGTAATACCTTGTCCTGGAACAATCCCAAAAGGAAGGAATTTCCGTGCCTTCCCCTTCGCCTTCGAATTTCGTGCAGAAACGGCGAAGGGGAGGGTGAAATCAGATCCGGCTGCAGATACCTCTTCGTGACAATGGTATTGGTGACGAGGGATCGAAGAGAGGTTGGAAAAAGAAGGAGTTTGGGGGGAGCACGGTGAGAGGGTTTTACTTTTGTGTAGTTTAAACTCGTGTTAAGAAGGTCGTCTTGTCTTCGTTACTTCGAAGCAAGTGGAGTAAAAAGTATAAGGTGGGAAAGAAAATAAGAAGAATAGTGTCCTGCAGATCCTCAAAAGGTGAAGAGTGGTTTTGCTGGCTGTTCATTTTTTTTTTTTTTTTTGAGGTTTGTAACCAGATCAGAGTAAGAAGTAGCGCAGGGGTTCAACGTTGTAGTGATGGAACAGCGGAAAATCCCGGCATCATGTCCGCTGGCGGTGGAGGCAGCGAGTAGAGTGACCCCGCAAAAACTGGCAGAACTGCTCATGGCGAAGGGGCCCATGGCGATCAGGTACATCAACAAAGAGCTGTGCGGGGAGATCCCCGGGTTTCAAAGTTTGTCGACGTCGAAACAGAGAAGACTTATCATACATGCGCTGCAGACCGGATTGTACGCCGAGGGGCTCGTGTTTGAAAAGATCGGATGGGGTCAGTGGACAGTCAGGAAAGTAGGTGTAGCATCAGAGAAAGGGATTGACCCATCGCAAGAAGGAGCCACGACAGATACAGTAGTTGAGCTTGCGGACAATAGGGGGAAGAGGAGGAGGAGTTCTATCACGGTGGTTTTGCATGAACCTATTTGGAGGAGACGCAAAATCTTGATAAACAAACCGTGTAACACGGCGACCACTCAGAAGCCTAACAAGATTCAAAAGGACGATATATCTGCACAGAAGCTTAGTACGCAGTTTGGTGATATTGGGAGCAAAATTTCAAAAGAGGTAGAAAACAGCATAAGGGAGGTGTCTTCAAGAAGATCGTCGTTTGGGGCCCAGAGTTCAGAGCTGAGGTCTACGCTCAATGGAACCCAGCAGAATAAATGTTCATCTTGTTCGAAGGAAACGCGGGGAAGTACAGGCAGAAGAGCATCATGCCAGGGTGAAGATATACTTCTCCAAAGTTCCACTAGTAGCTCGTATGTATTCTCCCCCCAGGGAAGGAGCCCCGCTGCAACACCGGACGAATCATCATCCCCGAGGTACAATCCTTGTGTTGCTCTGACTTCGGAACACACCTCAAAACTGGCGTTGGATTGGGACGACAACAACAGTGTCGCATATTTATTGGCAAATTTGAAGTCATTGGCACCCTGAGAGGACGCATGTATTGCTACGTATTCTAATTGCACTGATATGTACTCTACGGGAATAGAGAGAAGTATATTCAAAGGCATAAGTAGCTGTCTCGTAGTACTGGATGTAAGAGCTAAAGTCGATTGTCGTTTATTAAAGTGTGTAAGGACTCTGATATTGTGTATTTATGCAGTATACATATTTAGTTATATCAGTTGTACTTGCTTGTCTAAGACTGGTTTGTTCGTTGGGTCCTGGAATTAAAGACAATCTTGAAAGATGTCGGTGCAGATACCTTGCGGTTTATATACGGGCCATCCGCATGTCTCGAGTTCGTACACTGACATGTCGGGTCTAAAATACTTCACAGTACTGTATTAGAAATGGTAACGGGCCATGAGTCCATTCTCAAAGGGAGTTCCCGATTTATCCTCACACCGGCTTTGTTAGGATAATTTGTGGGAGTCCCCGAATATAGCTGGCTGGCCACCAATTATACAACGGCACAGAATACTGTGAACCCGGGTGAGGGATTTATTCATAAGTGCGTCCTACAGATACTTCCGAATCATATATAACCAGGCCATGCAGGATTGTCTCAGGACTTGAAGCTTCTCTGAATATGAACCAAGGATAACAACGGGAATTAACCAAGAATAACTGATTAACTAACAATCATAGCAAGGTACAACCAACGGTAGACTAGAGTATATACTTAGATAACCATTAGATTGTATATTTAGCTAGTCTGACCCTAGTCCACATCAACAACCTAGTCTTACGCTAACAGGCTTCGTTCAGTTTTACATATTTGTTTACAGAACACTTTAGTTCCAAATCAATCCAATGCGATAAAAAATATAAAAAATATTTATATATATTACTCTCCCTCGGATTCTTAATCAACTACATCAGCAGTAACAATATCGCCAGCTTCTTCCGCTTCCAACCCCTCGGGAACATGGGCCTCACCCTGGTACTGTTGCTTAATTTGGTTGAAATCGTCCTCATTTTCCAAAAGTGCCTTGACACCAATAACACCCGCTTCGTCAAATAGCTCCAAAATATCTTCAGCCTCCTTTATGGGGATGCTTTCAAACACTTTATTAACCGTGTCTAAGTCCTTAGTTTTTACAGCCTCCTGCATATCCTTTGGTAGCTTATTAAACGCTTCGCATCTTCCAACCTCGACGGGGTCCTTCGATGTGAAATCGGGTAAAGTAACCTCCAGCTCTGTGGAGTCATCCAACGACTTTAATTGTATTGTCTCCACACCTTCTCCCTCCTGGCTACTTTCCTTTTGAAGCACTTTCACCCTCTGCTTGACGTGCTCATACTTGGCCCGTACAGACTCTAAGAACGATTCTCTACCGCGGACATTGTTCGGGTTGAAGATGACCTTTGAGAAAAACACGTTAATGACCTCCTCCATTTGCTTTAGATTAAGGAATGGGATTTTTTTCAAATCATACACTTCCCTCACATAGCCAAGAAGTTCGGACTGGTGTATCACTTGATAGGTCATTGGCGACCCGTTTTTCTCCATCTCGAATTCAAACGCCTTCATCATTAATGCATCCTTCTGCTGCTCGGATAAGATCTGCATGTGGCCCAAAAGGTATTTTTGCGACTCTCTGTAATCTTTGAAAGGAATCAAACCAAACTTTTCAGTCTCGGCGGCCAACCTAGTAACATCGTCCCCAAAATCAATAAAAGACATGGGTGTATTTTCCGCAATGGTGGTCAGCTCAGCAGTGGTAGTATCTTCGTTGACCACTTCCAGTTTCTCCAATGCTTTGTTGACCACGCGGGACTCCTCCTCTTCTTTCTTGGTATTAATAAACCCACTATCAAATCCGGTGTGGATATCATCTGAAGATATGTGGGCATTCTTCTCCTTATATAGCTGATCTAACTTGACGTGCGCCTCCTTGGATACCGATTCGATCTTCTTTCTATGTTTCAAGAGATGCTGCTTGATCACTTCACCGTCATTAGGGTCTTCCTTATCCGAGACCGCATCCCTCTTCAATTGCTCAAAGAGATCCTGCACCATTTCATTATAGGTACCGATGTTGGGATCAACATTATCCCCAGTACATTTTTCTGTCTTGTCGAAACTGGCATTCAAGTATTTTGTCACCTCCCCCAAATCCGCAAATTTTGCCACGGGCAACCCGTCACTGGACAACAATTTATCCACCCTTTTATTCAAATGGGTGTACATCGTCAATTGGACCTCCAAGTTCTTGATATCCGCGTTTCTTTTCTCCCTTTCTTCGTGGATACTTTGCTGTTTCCACTTGATGAAGGACCGCTTATCGACGTTTGGGTGGACCTCAACATCCGAATCATCGGACAGTTCAATCTTATCCCATTTGGAGTAATCAACCACCATTGTACCAGTCTATGTATATCACCGACGCAGCTCACTGTAACACCCTTGCCCCTTTCCAAAAGTCTCTTCCCTGTGTAATGAAGAGGGAGAAATGAAATCAATCCACTTTCAAGAGTTTTTAAAGTAAAATGTATGGCTTGAGATTCAGAGCGTTAGAGGTGCGTTTTACATAACGTACATATCTATATGATTGAGATGGAGCGGTGGGATACAGGATGTGGATAGTGGGGTATAGTTTTGTACAGGCAGAGGCAAGTATTCTATTCTAGCGGTAGAAATCAGGCCTTCCTATGTTCAACCCGTACTCCTCTACGGCGCTGCTCAGATCGTTAACCGTGAGGACAACTTTACTGGCTGTCACCTTTTCGTTTTGTTGTTGCTGCTGCTGTGTTATCTGCTGCTGCCCTGGTTGTTGCTGCCCCAACATTAGTTGACGAGCTCTCGCCTGCCCATTGTTTGCATTGTTAACTGCAATCGTGGACCTTATTCTTGAATATTCATATGCGTCGTTGGCGATATCGCTGACGAACTTCTGTGTAGCTAGTGCCAGTAATCTCTTGATCTTCACGTCCATGGAATCAAACCCGTTTTTCCGAAGGTAGTAGTCTATCACTGCATCTGGAATAATAGGCGGATTGTCTTCCATCATATCCAATATCTCTTGCAGAGTTTTATCCTTCCTCGTGAACTCGGGAATTTCGAACAACTTCCCGCGCCCGTCATCAATAACTTTCTCTTTTAAAGCAGCCCCATCTTCTCCAGGGGGAAGAATGGGCGCATCCTCATTATCGTTAAACTCATCTAACTCCTCATCCTCAATGGGCAGGTCGACGTCATCCATAGTAATATCGTCCATCGCTACTCCAAAACAGTCAACAAACAACCAGACTCTATCTACACAAAATGTGTGCTATTAATACAGCCCCGAAGTGAATGCTGCCCCGTTGTTTTGAACCGGTCGCCTCTTAACTCATAGGATACGTTACTTTCCCAAAATGAGGTCAAAAAAAATATTAAGTGAACATTAAAATTTCAAGACCTAACACACTTTAGCACTGTCTTGCAGCCCTAATATATGGTACTCGGGGTGAGACAAGTGCACTGTAATTGACCATCCGTATCGTATACGAGGGCACTATCCACAGTGTGATAATACTAGGTGTTTTGACTGCAGGTATCGGCTTGTCTAAAAAAGATTACTGCCGTTTAACTACCGGGCTTAACAATGAATCCCTTTTCTTTTGACGAGGGCTCACTGATGGAGTTCTACGATCTCACAACGCTGAACCCGACTAGTTCATGGACACAGGATTCAACTGCTGTATACAACCTCGAGAAATGGGCTGTTCAAACCCCGGATATGGTAAACTCCTACGATGTTTTAAAGGATTTGATGGACCAGGAACAGCAACAGCAAGGCTTGAACGGTATGTCGGAGACCGATGAGAGGGAGATCAAACGACAGTTGGAGATAGTTGATGATCCTCTGAGACACAATGTAAAGATCATTCAATTGATCGATAACCTGCCCCCAAGCGAGGTGACAAATGTGTCCGACTTGACGCAGTTCCTGATCAACAACAAGAATTTCAACGTGAAGAAATTCCTGGGAGATATTCACAACAAGGACTCATTTACAGAGCTGTCCCAATCACTAGACATTCTGGACCAGGACATTCAAAATCAGGCAAATGACCTGAAGCGGTTGGTACAAGAAAATTTCACCAAGTACGTCAAGATAAAGAACAGATTGGATCAAATCTACAAGCGGTTTCTGGACAACGTAAATGCAAAGGATCCAAGTCTTAATGCTGCAGATGCCTTGGATGTTGACCAACTGGGGGAAAAAGTGGACACTTCTGTGAGAGAAATTACCAGGAAACTAAAGCCATTGATGGAGTGCCAGAGCAAATTGAACAGCTACCAATTGGCAAGACTGTTTATCGAGGAAAACAAACAGTTTTTCAATTTGCCTAGAACATTAGAAAGACATTTATCCAACAACAACTATCAATCGTTTATTTCCGAATACTTAAAGGGCAAAGAGCTTTATAAACAACTAAAAGCTGATTACATGGAATCTTCATCGTACCCGAAAACAATTGATACGATATGGAACAAGGCTGAACAACTGACAGAGACCTATAGAGAGAACACTTGGAGTACTTTGATCAATAATGAAAACTTGGTCGAACAGCAATCTGTCTTTTTACCGTTGATCTCTAAACTACTTGACTTGAAGCTAACAGAAAATCCAATTATCAAATGGATAAACATCAAATTGGAGAAATTTGAAGCTGATTTGTCCTCAAACTCCGAGCGTCTATTAGAAAAAGTTATTGCTGCTCAGAAGAGCATCGTAAAGATCAATGAAAAAATATCTGAGGATGATGATGAGCACATCGGCGTTAATCTTTCGTATTATACTACTATCGGTCAATTATTCAGTCCCACTTATACCAATGATGGCTCACCAGTGGAGAGATCGGAAAATGCCTCCAGCGACACGCTTCCTGAAATGATAACGGCCAATAGTAGCTGGAATAAGCCTGAAAAAGACCTCACCGGTGTTTCGTTGACAAGGGGGCTGACAGACTCACCAAATATCATAGAGATGTGGCTGATGATTGTAAGGTATGTTCAAGAACTCAGTGTGATTTGTAATAAGTTTATTGATCTCTGGGACCACGTTGCCAATTTTTTGGACGGATCTTACCAGAACACAATCATTAACGAAAAGAAGAAGAACAATATATTGGTGGGCGACACTAATTCCATGTCAAACTTCAAGCAGTTCCTGGTTCTCGAGGATGATCAAATCAAAAAAATCAGGGACAAGGGTGAACTTTTTGTGACACTCATCTCGGGGAAACTTCTTTTGCTATTTCAATCGTCACAGGAGTCCCTACCATTGAAACAGGCGTGCTCCACAAAGGAGGACAGATCCCCGCAGAATTACGGATTTGTCCCGCCAAACGCAAATGGGTTGAGTTGCCTGAGATATCTACCAATGATTATTGAACCGCTCTTGAGATTTGCCACACAGCTGGCCCAACTGGGGATCAGCAAAAAATGTATTGAAACAACAAGAGAACTTGTTGGTGTCGTAATAAACCGCAGTATCAGTGCTATTTCTGCGACCCGACAAAGGGATATCGGCAATTTCCACTTGTTAGAAGACTGGGAAGTTTACAAACTTGTTGACGATATCTCCAACCCGGGATCCAAACGCATCAAATATGCTGTCACTCAATTCCCTGAAATTGTGCTGACTTTCCAACAGTACAGCATAAAGACGATCCGGGATATTTTGTATGCATCTGAAAGATTACCAGTGATCAATGAAATTTCCGTTGTTAACTACCCATCAAAGAAACAAATTACTCCCATCGAAATTCAACAGATCATCTCAATGGAGACTGTATTGGAAGCCATATTGAAAAATGCCGCCAAGGATAAGGACAACCCAAGGACATCCCATACATTGTTGACTTTGACCAACTTACAATATATTAGAGAGACAACATTTGTAGAAATCAGGAAGTACTTTGACGAGGCATTTGAGTGCCATCTGTCAGACAAAAAACTTGATATAATCACGCTATTGCAAAAAATGGAGGTGTCCATCTTTGGGAACTACCTGTCCACTTTGAAAATCAACTTAAAGAATATTCTAGACGAGAAGTTTCATCAAATTGATTGGCCGAGTCATACGTCCAATTCATTTAGAATAAGTGATTACATTTTGGAATCTTTGATGTTGCTTGTGACGATTCATAGCGAGTGTTACAGGATTGGACCGCAATTGATTGAAAAAGTGTTGAGGGACGCACAAGTTTTTATTTCAAGGTTTCTCTTCGAAGCGCTGAAGACGTACGTGGGGGCCATTTCCTCGGATGGGTTGTTGCAGATTACTGTTGATTTGATATTCTTCCAGAAAATTCTTGGCTCCCTGTTAGAACCAGAGACAAAGGCAACTTTGCGGGCGTGCTTGCAAGACTGTTTCCAAAATAAAATAGATAAGTTAGACAAATGCATCAACGACGTGCAGCCAATCGTTGACTCTAATATCAAGAAGACGAGTATCCAATTTGCTGCTTTCCAATGTTAGTAACGAAATGTTCTGAAGAGGCATATCCTATATATGAGGTAGTTGATAAGTAGTTTTTTTAAAGTACAATGGGGATCAAGAAGTTTGACCTGTATCATAGAGTTGGAGAAACGGAAAGTGGGCGTTATTTCTGAAGTCGCACTTCAAGAAAAATGTTCGCCATGCTTCTTCAGGGATATGATATTATATAGTGGATGAATCGAATCAATCTCGGTGACTGCGACATGATCCTCCACCAAGGACAAAGAAATAGCACTGTTGATTGATCTTGATTCGGTTAAGTCAATAGTGAACTTTTTGGTATTTTCATCGAAGCTGATAAGTTCCACAAAGTCCTTGTTATTGGAACTTCTGTTGTCCAAAGCGACAAGGAGCTTGTTTTCATCTTCACACAAGGCAATGATATTGAAAGGTAGGTCGATCGTTTGCGCCTGGGATAGTTCACCATTTTGAGACACCTTGAGGATGACTAGTAGGTTGGTTGCTTCGACGAAGAATGCCAAGTATGGGATGTTTGGCAAGGCAACAATTTTCGCCACGCCGTATTCGATAGAGTCATTGTTGGCATTTTGGAACCTCGGCGCAGCCAAGTGCAAGTCCGATAGATATGGCGTGATTAGTTCTTTATAGTTGAATTCGCCAATTTTGACGCCCTTCATCCAGTCCCAAAGGAAGACAGAATCATCACCACCTGCACTGGCCAACCACTCTGGTTTCCACATTGGGATTGATACGTTGCATACAAATTCCTTGTGACCAAATAACCATTTGGAAACGACGTAACTTTCAGGATAATGAGATATCTTGATATGCTCATCACGGTCTGCAGTAATAAGGTACTTTTTGTCATTGGTACCCTTGGCGAATTTGATATCGGTCAACATCGATACATGTCCCAATATTGGTGAAGACTCCTCGTTAATAGCGTCCGTCACCGCTGCATCAATCGACATGGAATATACATCGCCAAACTTGTCCGCCATCAGCAGTGTTTTACCGTCTTCGTCTATAGTTATGGCGTTTGGTCTTTTGGGGAAAGGTTGCCTCTTAACCAGCTTCAAACAGTTTTCCACACCATTTAGATCAACATCAAAGATAACAACTGCCTTATCCGAATCAGTGCATGCAGCCAATTTCTTCCCACTGTCAAATACAGTCACGGCTCTAATATTCGAAGGGATCACGGGACCGCCCTTGGCAGACGTCTTTTCTACAGCATTCCCGGCGTTGTTTTTACTCTTCTTCGCTGGCTTTTTACTGAGATGAGAGACGGTGTCTATGTGTTCATCCACCCACTGGCCAACCATCTGGTAATCACCGTACAACACGCGGTACATAACGATCATATTTTTCACCACCACGTAGACAATTTCCCCGCCATTGAAACCGACAACGGACTGAACCGGGTGTATCAAAGCCATTTTTAAAGAGGAGAACAATTGCAGCACTACTCAACAACGAAAGAAGAACCTTGGACCGTTGAAACACTCTCCAGAGATCAAGATGCCACCGCAATGCTCAAAGCATCGCTGTTTCTACCACTGAACAAAAATTTTCTTAGTGTACTGCGGAAAATTCTCAAAGCCCTAATTTAAAGAAAATTAGGGTTTGAAACTGTCGTTTTTGGTGAAGTTTCCGTCTCGTTTAAAGCGGCGCCTAAGAAAGCTGGACTGTGCGGAACGCCAGACCTTCTGCATCCGTTCTCACTACTTGGCAGCTACTAGGGCAGGATCAACTGAGTCTTCTTGTGCACTGCCCTTAAATACAGGAGACCGTGAAGATTTGTTTGTGGGGAGGTTCTACCAACTGTTTTGAATCCTTTTTATTTATTTATTTCTTTATTAACGAAAGGATATTGATATATTTGCAGTTTGGCCTATTATTGGTAGAGGTGGTTTTTGAAGTACGTTGTAGCGGGGGACACCATGCCAAATTTGATTGAATTACAGAGGGACCATGTTGTTAGCATTTTGAATGCGGTGGTGGCGTCAAACTCCATTAAGTTTCTCGTTGTGGATGAGTTTGTGGAGAAGCTTTTGGAGTACATATTTGAATCTCCCAATGAGTTGCTTAAGTACGTGACGTCTGTGGACCGGATAGACTCCCCGAAGAGACAGGGACAACAGTCCGTAGATGTCATCTACCTACTGCAACCGACTAAATTCAATATGAAGTGTATGGAGGCCGATTTCCAGAGTATCCCGCCCAAGTATAAAACACCGCACATCAGATTCTTGGCACCGTCGGAGAAGCACGTTGTGACATATTTCAACTCATTGAAATACATCACAAGGTACATGCAGAACGTGTCAGAGGTGGATTTGTCGTTTATTCCTAAGGAGGCTCAGTATTTCCAAACGATAGGGACAGACAAGCCGCTGCAGATCTTCTTTAACACAAACTGTCTGGATTTGATAGAGAAACACATCTCGAAGGCAATGTCCTCACTTTTGAACCTGTGTATAATCACGGGTGAGTACCCCATAATCAGATACTCCAAAGCGACGGAGAGTCAGTTGAAATTGTCGCAGGCGTCCAGACTAGCGGAAAAGCTGGCAAAGAATTTCCAGTACAAACTGGACGAGTACGCTAGGAGTCACGAGGACTTCCCACCGCCTTCCACCAGACCAAGGGCTATTTTAGTTGTCACCGATCGTACGTTGGATCAGTTCAGCCCAATCCTACACGATTTCTCTTACCAGGCAATGGCGTACGACGTTGTTCCAGATATCGACGTAAGGACGGATATATACCATTACACGGCTGAAAACGAGAAAGGTGATCAAGAAGCGAAGGAATCTGAACTGACAGATCTGAAGGATCCGGACTGGGTTGAGTTGAGACACCAGCACATCATTGACGCCAACGAATACCTAGCTGGTAAGATCAAAGAAATGATCGCTAAAAACCCACTCCTTGTCGATAGATCCAAAGTGAAAAACACTACTGATCTGTTGAGTGTCGTCGCGCACTTGAAGGACTTCGATGAGGAGAGAAGAAGAATGGTTTTACACAAGCTTCTAATCGAAGAGTGTTTGTCCATTAACCAGAAGAGGAAATTAGCGGAATTGGCTGAAGTGGAGCAGAACTTTGCAGGATTTGGTTTCGACATCAATGGTGAGAAATCGAAACATATCACTGACTCGCTATTGAGAGCTCTCTTGTCTCGCGATACTGACATCACAGACAGGGTCAGATATATCATCATTTACGCTCTTTATAGAGGCGGGTTGATCGAGGATGATTTCAAAAAACTGTTGTCTTTTGCCGCCATAACAGACGAGCACGACTACTTTGATCGATTCTTAACTCTGTTCAAAAATTTCAACTTTATAGGCTTCCGTCTTGTCAAGGAGCAGCCAAAGGACAAGCCCTTCCAGAAGGACTGGTTTCACGATTCGATCACCAAGGATCCCAGCGTTTACACGACTTCCAGATTTGTGCCAGCCGCCGGCAATATCATCTCCAAACTTATCGCTAACCCGCTGCTGTTAAGTGAGGAGGCATTCCCATTTGTGAAGGATAAACCCATCGAAATCCTAGACGAGGAGGCCAAAGAGATCGCAGATGCTTCTGCGGGCGCCCAAACCTCAGCATCTTTGCGTAACCCTCGTCACAGAGCTGCATGGACGAAGACAAACAACGTTTTGCAATCGAACCAGCCGAGACAAAGGTTCTTCTTCTATACCATCGGTGGGATTACATACCCTGAGATCAAAGCCGCGTACGACCAAGCAAACCTCAAAAACAGGGATGTGTTCATTGGCAGTGACGGTATACTAACACCAAGTTCGTTCATGAAGAGTATCGAGTTTGTAACGAAGCCAAGAGACTTTCTTGGACTCAAAGACGATGCCAAGGAGGAGGAGAATATCCCCAGTTTCCTGTTGAGTGGGCTAAGGCCAGTTTCGGCACCAGTATCACATATTCATAAAAGAAGCGAAATGCCACAATCGTCCAGACCCGTTGTTAAATCCGCACCTGTCGAGCCGGCATCGCCCAAGAAGGAGGAGAAAAAACGTAGCAAGTTTTCTAGATTCCTGAGAAAGGACAAGAAGTAGAACAACGGCCGGCCAAGCTAGCCAAAAACCAGTGATATCTGTCAATCACCATTATTTACCTAACAAGATAGAAAGGGGCGATGGCGATTTTTGAGAATCAGTGTAATGTATGTTAACGATGTGAATATTATTTAACGTATTTATCAAGAAAGTTCTGATGATAGCTTGATTTCGTCATGTTGTTGACATATCCCTCGCTCTTCGTTTTGGTCACTCTCTCATTGTTGCTGCTGTTCGATTTCTTTCTCCCAAAGACAGTCTTACTGCGCCACCCAGCTTTCTTAGTACCACCTTCGCCTTCTGCATCTGTACTTATCTGTGCAGACGTTCGTTGCTCATTATCCGTGGTGTTTGACTGTCGTTGTCTCAGACGTATCAGCTCCTGCCGGAATCGTTCCTTTTCGTCCTCAGAATCTTCATCTTCTGACTCCTCCTGCTCTTCATCAAGTAATTCATCAGCCTCAACTTCTGGCGTACCAGATTTTTCACCTGAATCCACCGAATTACTAGCAGACTGGGGCTCTTCGGAAGACCGTAGATTGTTTTTACTCTTACTTTCAAGTCTCGCACGGTTAGATGACCTGTACTTCACGGTTTTGTGGCCGGGCAAAAGCCTGGCATGTTCTGTACTGGTAGGTACGTAGTTGGCAGCCTTTGCACCACTCCGGGCCTCAAGTTGCGGTCTGTGGGATGTCGTCATTATTGCTATGCGTACAGTATTTTGCCTTGCCGATGCTGCTTCAACGTTGAGAAGAGCAGAGGGAAAGAAAAAATATACGTGTGTGTATAAATTTATATTTGTATACATATAGGATCATTTGTATGTATCAGTACGTTGCAAAGCGACTCGGGTCATAAAGAGGTGGTTAGTTGACGAAGTACCTTGTTGGTTAGGCTCGTTTGGAGAGGGTTGTACGGGACACTCAGAGTTTGATATGTCTGAGTTGGAAACTATAACGAAGAGAACTGCTGCTGATGGGGGCGTTGCTAAGAATAGCGATGGTGATCTGCCAGTGGCGGAGAATGACAAAGTGCAGCTTTCCCAAGAGAAGAGCAGTATAAGAGTGAACTCGAAATTAAGTAAGGAAGACCATAATAACAGTAACGTGCAGCCGGGGGACAAGTCAGACGATGAGACGTCTACGGTTGGATATATATCGATAAAGGATTTCGCCTACAGTGAGGCTGACCCTTTACACTACGGCTATTTCGATGAGGAGGATAATGCAAGTGGGATGATTAACAGTGACGGGGTGTCAACAGGCGACAATAACGATGGAGAACTAGAAGACGCGGAAATAAAACGGCAAAGTGTAATTCTACCGCGTGATTACATTGTCAATCACAGGGCCATTGCGTTGTACGATTTCGAACCTGAAAATGACAACGAACTAGAATTGAAGGAAGGGGATGTCGTATATATAAGTTACAAGCACGGACAGGGATGGCTTGTTGCTGAAAATGATCAGCGAACGAAGACTGGACTTGTACCAGAAGAATTTGTCTCCTACATCGAATCCGATGAAGCAGAAAGGGCTCAAGACGAGGACGTCGTGCGACCTTTCTATCTAACACAGCTAATATCTCAAAGTTTAACCCCCGCACAAGGAACAGATAGTACTAAACAGTCTGACGGAAAACACAGCAGCGGAAGAGAGATCAAAACCAAGAACGGAGACGAAGATGACGGAGAATGGGAGGATGTTGACGAGTTGGAGAACGACTTGCATAATAAATTAAATTTGTGACAGGAAAGCAAAACTGTTTTCGAAGACTATTGAATATGTGTATCAGCATATTGGATTAAGATGGAAAACCTTTGGACAGTAGTGAAAGAGACTTGACAAATATTAGTTTTATGCATGGTTTAAGTAACTTTAACAGTAATGACAAGATATTTTTATAAGTCTACTCCTATATATCACCCGGGGGGCGTCCACAACACGCAGAAGTTCAGTGGGTTACGTATTGGAACTGAAATCAGTCCACACAATAGTAACAGCTATATGTCCAACATTTTAAACCACATAACTAGTTTTCTTCGCTGAATTCCTCAACATCGATTTCATCACCGAGGTCATCATTGGGGTCACCTTTCCTCAGTTTCTGCAACTCTTCATCACTCAATGAACCACCCACTTCTTCTAACAGCGCACGGGCACCTGATACCAATTCTTGTGCAATTTCATCACCATCGTCCACGTTTTCGCCAAGTTTGGAGGCAAAACTTAGGGCAACTTTGGCATCTTGCAATTGCTCTGCTATATTTGGGTTGCTGAAGTCTAAGGGAACATCTTGTATATGTTGATTGAATTCATAGAATGTTTCTGGAGTCAATTCTGTTTCTGGATTGTTAGCTTTGAAGATCTCCGATTTGGCAATTAGATAATTCGTGAAACCTTCCAAATAGTAACTTTCAAGGTTGTCTTCGTCAATCTCTTTGACAGCATTCTCGACGTGCAATGCTATTTCATATAGGCCAACCTCGATACACATTTTAGCCAACGCAAGTAAAGGTTGTAACATATCGACATAGTCCAAGTGAGATGTTTTGGTAGTATTATTAGCGGCATCCTGGCCAATTTTATCTTTTCTCAGCTTGAAGTAGTTCCACGATTGGGTAAACGCTTCACATGCCTCAGCAAATCTTTGTTGTGATATTCTGATGGAGCCTAGAACAGACCAGGTCTCGGCAGATGAATTCTCAGAAATTTCCATGGCTTTTTTGATCAAGTCTTCGCATTGAGACTCTGCGCTTGGCTCCATACACAGATCAGTCATCCAAATTTCAATCATAGACAGTAACCCACTCACAATTTTTTCCGTTTGCTCTTGTGATATACTTCCTCCAGCTATATTAAATACGTTCTCAATACCTTGCGACAAAACAGCAAGGCCATCCTGCCCTCCGATGATTTGGCCTAGAGTGAAAAATTTATCACATCCACCTTTGGTACCTTTGTCATCAAGCTCACAAGAGCGATACAACAATGGATATGCCTTCTCTAGATCACCATTTTCTAAGTATACTTCGCTAAATATTTGTAGTAGCGGTAAGTTGGACGACTCGTGATCCTTTAGAGACTTCCTATATGGCTTTAAAATGGTTAGTGCCTTTTTGGCATTGTTTTCGGCCAGCGCCTCGCGAGCTTGGGTTATATGACATTCAAGGTCAGACATACTGGCACAACGTTGGACTGTGTCAAGGACAAACGGATACTGGTACAATGTTTTCTTTTGGTGTTAAGGATCAAAGTAGCCCGAAGGTCATCTCATCGTATCTCATCTCAAAATTTTTTATTTCGTAAACAGTGATTTTCATGAGGGCCTGACGGTCTGTACAGCTGTATATATTACTCTATGTTCCTGCCATAGAACAAATTACGTCCTTCACGGTTCCCTGAATTCGACAATTCATGATCCCGTGTTCGCACCCGGTTTCAGTAGTATCACCTAAAACTGTGTCGCAGAAATTGCTTGAAACGGTTTACAACTCCACCGGAATATTGCTGATTTTCCACCCATTTCATTCTATCTAGTTCTCTGCGGCCGGTGTCCATGTCTAATTGGTCTAATCTTTGGATCTTAGAAGTACCAAATATCTTGTACCCTAAGTAACAAACTCCACAGATCAACAGGCCTCCGTACGCTGAAAAGAAACCTCTTGCGGACCAGAAATGGGTCAAAAAGTTCGGGTATCCCATGAACAGGACAAATATAAAACAACCAAACAACCCAAAAAATGCCAGGTAGGGTTGAAAGGGCGACCTAAAGGGATACGCCTCGTCATCTCTGGATAAAGAATCCGTCCTTCTGTTCAACGCGTAGTAAAATCTCAAAAACGACAGATTCATCCCAAACCAGATGATGGACGTACTCGCACTTGACATGTTGGTCAAGATGCTGAAGTTATTCTGGGACTGTTCGTTAACGGCAATATATGCAATAACGCCAAACGATGAAGCAACGAGTACCGCTACGTAAGGCACACCATACCTGTTACAGAGTTGGAAAATGTATGGAGCCTTTCTCTGAATAGACATGGCGTACAAAGTTCTTGAGGAGTTGTACAAGGACGATATTGCGGATGTTGCCGTAAAGACTATCAGTAACCCATTAAAGGCTGACGCAAAGGTACACATCCCAAAACTTTGTAGTGCTAAAACCCATGGACTTGAATACCCGTTTTCTAATGGACCGGATATATGTGACCTGGGGTTGCACGTTACGTCCAATTGCCATTGCGTTCCGACTCCATTACGAGCGGCTTCACTGCGATTCGATGTCGGCTTTGACAAATATGCCAGTAACCGAGGATCTCCACTGTATATATTGATACCCACAGTCAAAATGGCGAGAACATATATTAAAAGTATGCTGGAAAAGGTTCTCTTGATGGATGATGGGATAGTTTTTCTTGGATTTACGGCTTCACCACTGGCCAAAAACGTCATTTCGACTCCGCTGTATGCAAATGTAGAGATAAGCATCACAGATACAACGGACAAAAATCGCCCCGTTGACCCGCCAATCCCATTTCGGCTCCCGGTACCTTCATCACGGAGATCATAGGTTGGACGAAATAGCCCATACGTCAAATCATCAAAAGATTTGGAAGAGTCCCAAAATCTGAATCCAACCCTGTGATGATCTCTATGCCCGTGTCCTGCATTTAAAATGATCATCACTAAGATAATCAATATCGATATGATTATTTTAACCGCCCCAAAAAAGAATACAACTTCGCCAAGGTAATTTACTTGCAAAAGGTTTGACACAATGGGAAAGGCTAAAAATAATGTAACAAATCCTGATATGACGCTTTTGTTGAGAAGAGGATGGGAATAATACGTCAAGAAGAAGGTGCTCGAGGCAGCCTCTGCAGGAAAAGCAATTATGCACGAAAATGTATATGTCCATCCAATCGCGAAACCAAATGCATCTTCCACAAAGCGAGATGCCAATCCAGAAAACCCGGATGACACTGGAATTAATGTGGATAGCTCCGTGAAGGAAAGAAGAGTTGCCAGAATCACACAACCTGAAAGACAAAATCCTAACAATGTTCCAAACGGGCCAGCTATCGAGAAGGCTCTTCCAGAAGTTAAAAACAATCCAACGCTCAAACAAGGTCCCACTGAAAGCATTTGGATATGTCGAACGGTCATCCTTCTCTGGATGTGATATGGTACTCCATTCTGTCTTGTAACAAAATAATTTCGTATAGCTCGTTTCAAGTAAGAGTCTCCCGAACCGGAAATGTTTGGGTAATCAAACTCCGTTGTTGTAGCTTTACGTAATTGGTAGGGGACCTGCTCGAAGGGATTAGTTTCATCAATAGCCAAATTTCTGTAGCTTGTATGATCAATAATATGAGTTGAAGAAGTCGATAGTGTACTATCGTTGCTTCGGCTCTGACCTTCTTCTGAATTACCATTTAGAGTGTGTTTGTTGAGGAAGCGACTGGTACCGTATTTTGTAAACTGAACTGGTAAACTTTTGGTGGCTGATTTCGAGCTATTCCCCGCAATATACAAGTTGTCTAGGGACTCATCGTTATGTATTGCTATTGTACCGGGGTCTTTGCTCTTAAAAGCTGCTTCTATCTTCTCTCTCAAGTCAAACTCACGTTGAACTTTCCGGTTATAATCCATGAAATCATCGGTAGGAAGATAAGAATCGGTCTCATTGTCTTTTGTCAACATATCTTCAATAGTAATGGATTGTTTTCTACTTGGGTATCTATTGGAAAGGTAAAAGCGCTCATTCCGTACTTCGTCATGATATTCATCAACATTGTGCCATTTCTCTTGGTTAATAATACCTGTTATCAGACCGGTGTCTATGCTACTCCTAGTCGTATGCAGGTCAGAACTCTTCTTCTCATCAGTATCATCATCAAGCAATATACTTCCGGATAAAATAGTAGCTCTACTTGGAAACAGACCCTTTAAATGGTTCTGTGAGTCCATATACTTCTCCAACCACACAGTATGCTTCACAGATAAACCACGCTAAGATGCAAAGGTTACGTTCTCTCACCTATGGGAACGTAACAGTAAGCAAAATATTAGTATCTTATGTCGTCGATCCCAGTACAAAGTCCACACTCTTTGGTGCGTTCCTTGTCTTTATTTGCAGTTCTGCCAAGCACCAAAGTCATCGATGCAACATTCTCGTGATGAACCTTTTTCAATTTAAAAGAGAAAAAGAAAAGAAAAGGCAGATAATTTTGATGTAAAAATTAACATAGAGACCAACGATACCACAGGTATTATATTAAGACAGCCATCAATTGTACAGATGATATTCTTGTTTCAGAAGGTAGATTACATAGCACGTTACTGGAGGTTACTATATGCATAGTCAGTTTAGTTGATTACAGGTCTACAGCACACATCTAGGCATTTGCGCTTACTGTGTATTTTGTATTCTCTTACGAACTGTCTGAATTAACCCCTTCAATTCTTGAATGTCATGAACTTCATCTTCGGAAGCGGTAGACAGGTTTCTATCCAAATGATTTGATACTGGTAACGGTGTCTGATAGATAGTAGATGATTTATCACCTGGAACAAATAAACCATTCGACAACACCTTTGAATGTCCATGCGTATCCGCCGTGGGTGTAGTATGGTATGCAATCATGGAGGTGGAAGGGACATTGGTACTATGCGAGGGAGTTCTCACTGGTGGAACTTGTTCTATCGCCAATGTTTGATCAGCTTTTTGTACCTTCATGGCTAAATGAGACGGCATCGGGGAACTACCAGGAACTGGGAATCTACCTCCCGACGGCGTTCTGAATTTATTAGTATGCTTTTTTGACTCAGATAATAGAACAGGTAGTTTCTTCTTTTTCGCCCTCGGGGATGCCATTATATGTGTTTGAAGACGAGCATACGTATTCTTACTATTTTGATGCTGTCTATATTTGTCATTTTCGGATTCTAATATTCTTTTCATCTTTTCGTCGAAGTTCTCTAAACTACTCAACTCTTGTTTGTGTTGCAACAAAGTGCCTGTTAGTGTTCTCTTCCTCTGCACAATTTCTTGACATTGGCCGCGAGCTGAAAGTTTGTATTCAAAATCACCAGCCATTCTTCTCAAACCATTCTCCAGTGCCTTGTGAGGAGATAAATCGGATATACTAACAAAACCGATATTCAACAACACATTGTTGAAACTCCTTTCAATTCGGCTTAATTTCAGGTATTTGCTTATGTTGGAAGGGGCAATCGCTGTTTTCGATGATTCCCAGTAAATAATGAGCAGATTGAAACAGAACTTAGTGTTCATGGAAACTTTTGTGATAAGCTTGATAAGCTCTTCACCATCTTTTTGTAATTTCATTTCTAGATCGAATATGTCAGAATGCGTGACTCCAGTACTGAAAACAATCAATTGCGCGTTTTCCAAGGTTTCAGAATCGTATGAGTTATCAATACACTTTACCTTCAAGGCAACATTACGTTCTCGCAGAACCAGGGGCACCGATGGGTCGGTTATATTGAATTTGTTCAATACCCAACGATTAGGAACAGACGTCCATCTATCCCCATATAGCAAGATACTGAAAGTAACGTTTTGTACTGACGGTGAAATTTTGCTCAGTACAGGATTCAAATACATTTCCTTTAAGTTGTAAGGGTTCCACAGTTCATTTTTGTGGTTCAATTGAGTTGAGAAAGCATTTCTCTCGTTATCGACAGGAGAAAACATGACACCTCTCTTCTTGTCTGACGATAACAGAAACGAGTTATCCCTATCCTTTCTTGGCGTATCCCATACTTTTCTCGTTTTACTCCAATTAGGGACACCGAGTTGCTGCTGAACTGACTTAATTTCCTGTTTTCTTGTTCTTTGCAACTCCCTCTGTTTCTTCCGTTCTTCAAAGCGGTTCTTCCATGTTTTGAAGTTTTCCTTGAATAACGTTTGATTCCGATAATTGTCTGCCTTACATTCGCCATAAATTGTGTACATCTTTTCCCGCATAAATGCCTGAAACAGTTCTTCTGACAGCGAGTCAACAACCTTCGTCTCATTTTGATTTTCTTTCATGCATTGCTTTGTGATGTTCGAACACCGCATATGAACCACTTCACTGATTATTGTATTTGCAGTTTCTAGCGCAACACGATTTTGTAATTGCACGGTATCCTCCCCCAAATTATTCTCAGTCATTACACCTGGCGCAATTGTTTTACCGCTCGGCTGTTGGAATGTCGAGAAAGACAAAGAAGGCTGTTTGGTTGATATCGATGGGGTGCTTGTCCGAACAGATGGAGTAGCAGCAAACTGCTCACTTTTATTATTGTTCAACTTGAAAGTTGGAAACACAGTACTGCTGGAGGTATTTGTCTGTTTTGGTGGGCCGGTTTCGACTGGGTCTGCTGCGGTTGGAAACGGCAACTGTGGTTTATCATTAGGAGTATTTTTGGTGGTTGTCGTTAGCGGTTTTCCGAAATTCTGGGGTGGTACACTGGATGGAAATTGTGCCGGGAACTTTGTAGCTTTATTTCTAAGGTCGAATACAGGTAGTTTATTAGTCTGGGATGCAGGTTGGTCGTTTGTGTTAGTGTCCAATGATTGGCTCATGTTTATGATGACAGGTCTTATTTCTGACTCTGGCAGCGAGTCAAGATTTGGCTTACCTGAGTTTATAATTTGTTGGTATGAGAAAGCACGCATTTTATCATCTACGCTTTTCAAATAAGTTTGTTTCAGAGGTTGTGTCTCGGGGAGACGATGAGAGAAATGCGTCAACGATCTAACATCAACAGTTTTGTCTATTATTTCGATGGAATAGTAATTGCAAAAGTCGGTTAGCTCCTGTTCGTTATTGAAGGCCATGATTTCGATCAAATTATCAAAAGGTATCGGCTTGTGCTTCTTGTTCAGCGAGTTCGCCAGTGCTTTCACTGTGTAAAATCTAATCTCACCGAGGTAGGTCTGCAAAAATGCACTCATCAAGAAAGGTACTTTTGATGAAGTGATTAACTGGAAGAATCTTAAATAAAAGTTTAGGCAATTCTCTGTCCTTATGTAACCCCTTTCTTTGAAGTTGGAATTTGACACGATCTTCCTAAAACATAGGGCTAGTTGGACCAAATGGTCTTGAAATATTTCGGTTGGTAGTTCTTGGATTGTCTGATCGTACTGCGGATCCCGCATTTTACTCAACAAACCGTAAGCTCTGAACTCTGCCTCGTTCGGGCACGACCCCCCATTTGCCCTTACATCGTCGTAAATTTCCGCCAACGTTATCAAGGACTTGTGTAATTGTTCCAATTCTTGTTGCAAAGAGAACTCTGAGTTTGTTTTGACCATAATATGCAAAATTAACAAGTGGACTCTCACAATCCGTTCGTTACAGTCAATTGCCTCCGGGCCTGCATAGTTTTGAAAGGTGAAATCTTGTCGTATTGATCTCATTCTGTCCCAAATGAACCCTTCAGATCTAGGAAGAGTATCAAGAGTGTTATTGACAATGTAGTCCATTGTTTTCACAAGTACATGTGGTGGTCTAACATCTGAAGGCAGTGGAGGCGCAGCTGCGGCCGCCGGTCTAGCAAACACTTTCAAAGCTTTACTTCTCGAAGCCTTTTTATCGTCTGGGGTCTCTTTTTCGTACGAGAAAACGGTGTACTCGACGTTTCTCCTTGCTCTCTCGAAAACGGGACACATATCGAGACATGTACCTTGGAACACAATGGCATCGTTCAAGTCCTTGGCGAGGTCCGCCTTATCAACAAGTCCCTTGCGCTCCATCATCAGCCGTTCCACTTCCCTCATCTTCTTCAGCGTCTCGTACAGTTCATTTAGGTCCTCGATGGACTCCTCCAATCTCTCCATCTTATGCTGGTTCAATTTATCCCAATGATCTTGCACAAACTCCCTCGGACGCAATTGGGGCTGTTGTGTCAGTAGAAACCGCGGCAAGGATCGCTCCACATGTTGTAACGGTTTGAACCCTAACGCTGCCGGGTCCGAAACGAGAGGCCCCAGGTCCACGTTCTTGTTGATAGTTGCCTGCTGCTTCTTCGGGGCGTCTGCAGGGGTAGCACTTACCACTGGTTTCCTTGGAGAGCTGTGGTCCCCCGAGGACACCCCGCTGCGGAACGGGTTGAGCTTCGGCGGCGAAGCACCTCTTTTCCTGGTGTTTTGCCGTTTCTTGAGAAACTTGTTTCCCTTGTCACCCGTGTTGGCATACCTTGGCCTGTCATTTGACCCTGTTGTGCCACTCATCCAGAAACCAATGGATCGAGAGTCAATAGCAAGGGGGCAAAGGGAAGGAGGTTGGACTCAGGGCTGAGATTCGAAGGACTCTTCGTCCTCTACACACAGTGTTATAACTTTTGATAATTCGAAGTAACTGTCTCTTTTTTTTTTAAACCTTTGTATATTAGGAAGAGACAGAACTGAATAAGAATGCAGTAACACAAGAAACTACCAAACAAGTTACGGGAAAGTGTGGTGTTTGCACCGGATATAGACTCTCGCATTAGGAACATCAGGTTCATTAATATTCTTGTTATTTTTATCTAAATTCCTACGAGTTTATCTCGCAGTATCTCGAGCCTGAGATGCTTTATAAAAAATTGTAATACATAAAAGTTGTTTCATCTCATTTCATTCCCTCGCCTAGCGGCACTGATTCAAACGTCCTGATCAAGGAGAGTGCACAGGGGAGAGAAGAAAAACAGTGTGTGTTTGAAATACGATCTTTCTGCAATCAGATGACGTTCTTGGCGGCCAAGATCTCAGCGATCAAGACACCGGACCCGGCAGCACCGATGATGGTGTTGTGCGAGAGCACGACCATCTTGAAGTCCAGCACAGGGTCCTCTCTGATTCTACCAACTGAAACACCGTACCCTGCGTCTCTGTTTCTGTCCAATCTTGGCTGAGGTCTGTCGTTTTGCTCCAAGACGTGGATGGTCTGCTTGGGGGCAGAATGGCAGCCCAGCTTGTAGGCGTCACAGACGTAGTCTCTGAGCGTCTGCTTGACGTCTTCGACGGATGGGGCTGGTCTGTTCTTGAACCTCAGCGAGATGCACTCGGTGTGCCCGTCGGAAACAGCGACTCTGTTACATTGTGCGGACACTCTGATCTCGTCTGGGGTCAACAGTTGGACGTGGGACTTGTCCTCTGCGAGTGGGGCCAAGATCTTCTTGGTCTCCCACTCCATCTTGTCCTCCTCGCCACCGATGTATGGGATAACGTTGTCCAAGATGTCAATCCCGGGGACACCGGGGGAGAACCCTGCACCGGAGATGGCTTGCAGCGTAGTCGTAGTCAACATGTCGATGGGCCCGAACTTGTCAACCAATGGTTTCAGTGGGGCAACAAGCCCTGCAGTGGAACAGTTTGAAATGCACACAATGAACCCAGGTTTCGCTTTCCCTTCCGCTTTGGCCTTCTTGACGGCGGTCTCCACGATCTCCAAATGCTCCGGGTTGACGATGGGCACAACTAGTGGCACCTCGGGTTCCCTTCTGTAGTTCTTAGCGTTGGAAACGACGGCGAGACCGGCCTCTCTGAACTCCTTCTCTATGGGCCCCGCGTAATCCGCATCCAGCCCTGAGAACACGATGTCACAGTCCTTGAATGCCTCTGCGGAACACTCGCTGACGATGATGTTCTCAGCGGACACGGGCATCAAATCCGTCTGCTTCCAGTTGGTAGCATCGACGTACTTCTTCCCTGCAGATCTTGAAGACGCCCCAAGCACTTTCAATTCGAAAGTTGGGTGGTTCGACAGCAACAGGATGAACCGTTGACCGACAGAACCGGTTGCACCTAGAACACCAGCGATCTTTCTCTGAGCCATGTTTAATAGTACTGGATAGTTATTGAATAATATAAGATACTAGTATTACAATGTCTCTGTAGAAAGAGAGAGAGAGAGAGAGAGAGTAATACGTAAAACCTGCAAGAAGTATGAGTAAAGTGTGTTATAAATACGAAAATGTGACTGAAAAGTTTTCAAAATTGGAAAAATACAATTGGTCTTCCAACGCACCCCGGCGACAATCCAAATGGATGAATCATACTTTCTGTAAAGAGAGTTCTCATCTTAGTTCGTCTCTACGTCGATGCGTCACTGCGTCGTTATTTTCTGTGCAGAGACGGCGATTACCGTTAACGGCCTGTGCTTCCACCGCGTGAGCAGGTGTGACCCGGACCCGGAAAAAAAGTGTGTAAGTGCCGGAATAACACTACGGTATAGACGCGATGTTCTCTGGTTGCAATGACCATGGCCCAATGCATTACACTATGCTTATGAAGATGGTATATGCTGTATAGTATAGTATGTGTATAGTATGTGTATAGTATTGAAGTTCTGTGGCAGTTCCTTTTTCCTTATTTGCTCTCAGTCCTCCGTTTCCTTGGTTCCACCGACAGTAGTAGCGCTTTCCCTTGGTATACTGTTCTCCGCTGTAGGTGGTGGTGTGATGGTCAATGCGGCTGGGGGCAAGCCCTTGAAGTCTCTCTGGATTCTTCTCAGTTGCGAAACTGCACTGGTCAGGTTAGTGTCCACCGTGATCAGACCAGTCAGGGACGCCACAGACCCAGCGGTCCCATCGGAACCTGCCGTAGCAGCAATACCACCACTGCCTACAGATGTATTCACCATGGACTCCTTCTCTGTGATGAAAGTGTCCAAGAAATTCAATATTTCATCCTTGGATACATGCTTGGGCTTACCGACCCTATGGATCGAAACCGGCGTGTTCAGCGTAGTCGGGTAGTTCGACACTTTCCGCTGACCTTTGAACATCTGGAATGTTTGTGTGTGTGTGGGGTTGCGTGGTATCACTGTTTGACTTACAAGAGATTACACTGTCCTACTACATGTCCAGTCTCATCGCTTACGCAAGAGAAACACATCAGAACATGAAAAATTTTCGACGCGAAACCCTAACTCAAATCAGAAAAGAGAGGTTCCCAGCTCTCCCAAGCCCTAAACACCCACACCCAGACACCACCCGCGTCCCCCCACACACCGCACTGCGCACCCCCCGCCCGCCCCTTTTAGCGCGCCCTCTCCTCGCCGCTCTTGGCTCCCAAAAGAGAGGACGCAGAACGTCATGGAACCTTCTATTTTGCCCGCTCCCGTGTTTCCTTCGCGAGAGGAGCGGAGGGAGGGTAACCCGCTCTGGGGCTCGCACAGATTTCTTGCTGTAGTATTTAAGGAACGGGTCCCCTGACCCCGTTTTTCAGGCGAGGACCAATTGCATCTCTGGTTGTTCTCCTGCTCTGGTTGTTGTTCTCTTGCTCCACTCCACTGCAACACCTTACATTCATCACACAGATAGCAATGTCCAAAGTCTTTTTCGATGTCGAAGCCGATGGCCAGCCATTAGGCAGAGTCACCTTCAAATTGTACAACGACGTTGTCCCAAAGACCGCCGAGAACTTCAGAGCTCTATGTACCGGCGAAAAGGGGTTCGGTTTCTCCGGCTCCCCATTCCACAGGGTCATCCCAGACTTCATGTTGCAAGGTGGTGACTTCACCAACGGTAACGGTACCGGTGGTAAGTCCATCTACGGTGGCAAGTTCCCAGACGAGAACTTCACCAAGAAGCACGAGAGACCAGGTCTTTTGTCCATGGCCAACGCCGGTCCAAACACCAACGGCTCCCAGTTCTTCATCACCACCGTGCCATGCCCATGGTTGGACGGGAAGCACGTCGTTTTCGGCGAGGTCGTCGACGGCTACGACGTCGTCAAGAAGGTCGAGTCTCTGGGTTCCCCATCCGGTGCCACCAGAGCCAGAATCGTCGTTGCCAAGTCCGGTGAGTTGTAAACGGACACAACCGAAACTACACGGTCTTTATTATATGTCTCTTCTCTCTGGACCAGCCGCACTCTAGTTATACTTATATATATTGTGTCCTGGCCCAGTCTCTAGTATAAATATGCGATTTCTCATAGATCATGACGTGCCATCAGTCTCGTTGCATCCCCGCCAATCTTCCCAAAGCGGTATGCACCTACCCTTTACGGTTAACGATTTCCTAAAAGGGTATCGATCTCAGAAAACACCTTCCGAATCGGGAAAAGTGTCCTTCGAAAAGAGGGAAAAATCTGAGCCCTTCGAGAGTTTTCGCCCTTCGCTGTCATGTGCACATATATATATATATATGTATAGGTAGAGATGTAGCGACGTTGCTACGGTTGTTGCCAATGACCAGATACAAAAAGCAGTAAGCTGCACTTGAGCTAAACATCAACCGTTGCTTTCGTACACAGAGCCATGTCCGTGCTCGCGTTGGTGCTGCAGCAGCTGGCAACGGCCCTCAACGTGGTGACCGTGCAGCTCGTGGAACTCGTCCTGTTCAGCGTAACACTCGTCATATACTCGCTGCATGCATACTCCGTGCTCATCAAACAGTGTCTCAAGCGGTGATCCCCGCTGCCCCTCACACACACACACACACACACCTGTATAGTATCACTCTCACTCTGCATAGTATATATATATATATCCGTACAAAACGATGTAAGTATAACTTTCCCAAAACAGACACAAGTCACTCCAAACGGCGGTCCAGTGAAAAACCCGCATTTCTTTTTTTTCGATGAACAAAAATTTGAGGAAACTTCTTTTGGAGCGAAGACACCGGTGAGAACAAGAACCCTGCTCGGTGGTTCAACAGCACTTTGGTGTTCTGTTACTCTGTGGAACTGACAGAATAAAGAGTTCACTGTGTGTTTGGTAGTACCTCTGCGCTTTTTGCTTTCCCTGCCCTTTGTTTTTCTTTCAGGATAGATGGATTCGTTGTCGAAGAAGATTCAGAATCTGGGGATCCACGATATTAGGAACGCAGCCCGGTTTGCGCAGAATGTGATCGTGCAGTACGAGCCGTACCAGGTGGATATAAGGCGTGCGACGAACACGGACGCTTGGGGGCCCACACCGAAGCACCTCAGCAAAGTGCTTCGGCACAGGTACCAGGTGCCCATGTACTTGATGACGGAGTACATCTTGAAGCGGCTCGTGGACCACATTGCGACGCGGCCCAAAAACCTGTACGAGAAGGCCCGGAAGGACTACGTGAACTACGGGGCCGAGTGGCGCGTCGTGCTCAAGTGTCTCACGGTGATCGAGTTCCTCATGTTGAACGTCGACGAGGGCGACGAGTTGAACCAGATACGCAGCAGTCTGCAGACGCACAAACATATACTCACGCGCGAAGTGGCGCAGTACCGCGTGAAGTTCTCCAACGACGGGAAGATGGAGGTCCACGAGCGCGGGATCAGGAAGAAGGGGGAGACAATAGTCCAGTTCATGGAGGACCCGCACTTCCTCAAGCGCGAGAGGAATAAGAACAAGCAGAACGCAAGCAAGATCCGACACCAGACGGAGACGTCCATCTACAACGCGAACGCTATGGATTCAGCGTCCCTTGCCGCGACTACGGGCACGAACAACGGGCTCGGGGCGAACGGGTACGATTACGTTGACGATAGCGACGAGTTTGATGACGCCGGTGCAGATGTGGACGCCTCGGGGATGGGGGCCAGTATCGGTGCAAATGTGGGCCATCCACAGGAGCGCAAGCGCACGACGCTCGAAGAACAGCGCAGGCAGCGCAGGGAGATCCTCAGGGAGAGGATCAGGTCCACGGAACAACAGAGGAAGAAACAGGTTAATAAAGATGCACAAGCCCAGAAACAGCAACAGGAGATTCCGGACTTACTAGACATGGATTTCGATGCTCCAGCTCCAACCTCGCCCACTCTTGGGGGTAATACAGCGCAACCTACAACGAATAAATCGGCAACTACTCAAGGGGACAACGAGGAAGAGGACGACGGGTTTGGTGATTTCCAAACGGACGCCAACCCGTGGTCGTCGTCGGAACCGGCTGTGCAATCTAACACGACGGGCAGTCCCGCGCTGAATGACCTCCTGGGGTCCGGACCCTCGCAATCTAACGAGAAGCCCGCGGCAAATACGACGAACAGTACTGGCTCGACGCAGAACAAGGACCTGTTTGCAGACTTATACACCAATTCCAAATCGTTAATATGAGGACTTGTCTCCCTTCATTCCCCCCCCCAGTAGCACAGCTAGATCAAATGGAATATTCTATTCATCGTGGCGCACTGTTGCCTGTTCCTTAACGTGTATACGTCTAGCACTTTCCATCTCTTTTACACGTTGGGCTTGTATGTATGGTAGGGTATATTGTATGTAATCCTTTGCCAGCAGCGCGCTTAATATACTGAACTCTGGGCTCTTCAACCGAGTGGTGGTCTCGCAATGCACTATATGTTACATAGGGTACGTTCCCCCCGTTGTGTGCCACTACAGATCCTGCAATGCCTCAGCTACGTCCTCGACGTCATCCGCGTTGCCGACGACACCTTGTTCGAACATCTGTCTCCCGGTCATCTTCCCGTGATGGGCGGCGATCCTCCTGTTCGAGTCTCTCTCGTCGAGCTTCCACTCCTTCCTAAAACTGTCCCTCCACTCGTTGAAGGACTCCCTCGTGACCTTTGTACCGGTGAACTTGACTTGCTCCTGTCTCTCCTTCTCCGCGAGCTGCTGCTCGTGCAACTCCTCCAAGGAGGTCAACTTCTGTAGAAACCAACTCTCGCAGTTCTCCTTTATCGACGAGATCAGAGCGAAGCACATCTGCATCCCCACCAACATGTCGTCCTCGATCTGTTGCTCCGTCTTCTTCTGCAGTTCCGGGACGTACTCGTCAAAAGAGATCGTATCGGGCAAAACCTCCAGCTTGGAGATCATCTTGTTCCCATGCTCGTCGTACTCCTGCTCCTCTTCGCTGTCATCATCATCGCTGTCATCTTCGTCGTCGTCACCCTGCAGGGAGAACTCCTGTGGCTCGATGGACAAGAGAGGCGGCACATCCGGGTACGTCTCGGGAAACACAAACCCAATGAGCACGACGTGTCTCTTGGAGAGACTCCTCGCAAGCGGGTCTGCGTCCAATTCGAGCGGCACGCCCACTTCGAACTTCACACCAGGGTACCCGTCACTCACGACGTGCAGCTCGTCAGGGTATATCGACTGCAACACCTCCAGTTCCTGCAACTGTTCCTCCTTGTAATCCATCTGTCTGCACGCTCCTCAAAACCCAGGTGGGGACACTCAATTGGCAACTATGTAAACTGTTCAACCCGTTGGTCATCGCAAACTGTTCAAATTCGACGTCTCACTTTTTGCAGCGATTTTTTGCGGTGCGTTAACGCAGCGACCGGTGCAGTACGTCGGTCGCTGACACACCGCTACGACGGCGGGGACGACGATGACGAGGTGTACACAGCGTAGTGAACGTTCACTTAGACACCGGTCCGCCCTCTTTCCCCCAACCCCACGGGGACTCGCAGCACAATTACACCTCTTTCTCCCCTCTTTCTTGACCCCATCGCCAAACCGCACTCCAAAACATCAACAAATAACGCGAACACCGAACACCGACTTCCGAAAGACACCGCCACCGCCAGCAACAGCAGCGGCGGGTCCCGACGTCGCGACCTCCAACTGGTTTTACACCCGGAATTCTGTCGCAGCCACATACAAAATCTGGGTGTAAATTTGAAGAACTTGCAGACCGTGACGTATATATAGAAAACAGACAGACAGGCAGAGAGGCCAAGAGACACAGAGGTCGGGACACTTGTAGGAGGGCTGCTGGAGTACTCGTACACGCGGAACAAAGGATGTTTGCGACTACGCCAGGGAATCACTACACGCACGCAAGCTGGGTGACGTCTGACACGGCGTCGTCAGTGTTCTCACATGAGAACGACGAGATGGACTGCATCTCGCAGATCAGAGATATCGAGGAGTACTACCTCAAGACGCTGCTCTCGGACGATAACGACGACGACGGCAGGGTGCTGCTTTCGAAGCAGCTGCAGCAGCAGGCGATTGCATCGCATACGCGCGCCACTGCGTCGGTAGACCCGTTCCAACCACGTCAGGCTGAAAGACTCGAGGTTGCTATAAACGCAAACTTCCACCCGCACAATTTGATGCTGCCATTGACCACGGAAAACTTGCAGAAACTGACTCTAGCGCCAGCATGTGCGACCACCACCACAACAACAGCAACATCGCCACAGTCTCCGGAGACAGTGACGAAAAGACAGCGGCACCATTCGCAGGGATCGTCCTGTGCAAGCCATCATCACCACCCACAACAGCAGCAACAACAGCAGCAGCAACAGGTAAACAAGCAACTGTACAAGACGGAACTCTGCGAGTCGTTCACGACGAAGGGGTTCTGTAAGTACGGGAACAAGTGCCAGTTCGCTCACGGACTGCACGAACTCAACTTCAAGACTTTCACCAACAACTTCAGAACGAAGCCGTGCAATAACTGGCAGAAACTAGGGTACTGCCCCTATGGGAAGAGATGCCGCTTCAAACACGGCGACAACAGAGATATACAGATATATGTCAAAGCGGGGACGTATCTGGCCAGTGAGGGTGAGGCTGAAGCTGAGGGCGAGCCGATCCTGCGAGAGCAAACGGTGCACAGACCGAAAAACTTGAACGCTAACGTTAAACGGCTGCAACGGATAACGTGGTGAATGCCACCACTACTCTCATTCTTATGTATTTATACAGTGCGAGGGTTATTTAGAGTTACAGTATACAAACAGTACGTACAATATCTCGCACTTCACGGATTCATTCGCATATTGCTCGTTTGTTCGATCCTCTCTAGCTTGGCGGTCCTGTAAGCGGGGGCAGCCGAAATGATGAGGTGGCGCTTCCCCCATGGGGGCTGCCCGTGGAGATACGTGCCGCTGTCGGGGTCACGGATCTAGGCGTCGATACAGAGTAGCTCCGCGACGATGCAGCTTTGGTGGGCCGCGCAACAGACTCGTTCCCGATGCAGAAGACACGGCCCGAGTACAGGTCGTCCTCAGGGTTCGTAGCAACACCTTCCACGTTCAGCGACGTCACATTCCTCTCCAGCAGATAACTCAGCGCATCAAACCACAGATCGTGGGTCTCCTTGTCGGGACACGTAAACCGTACGAACTTGCTCTCGGAGATTACCATGAGACTCTTGAAGTAGAGACCCTTCCCCTCCATCCTGTCGTCGACAAAACTCCTCACGCCAACTATAGGGATACCTTTGCTCTTGATCCGGTACGTAGAGTCCTCCTTCGGGTTCCTCTCGGACCAGTACAACGTCATGCTGTATGGATGGATCCAGAAATACCGGCTGTGGTACGAGTCCGTCGCGTTGATCGCCCCAAACATCTGGTAGTGTTTGAACAGGTACTGTCCAATGACAGTGTGTGTCAGCGCATGTATCATTTCCGGGTTGTCAACGGCAGATAAACCCAAACTGTCCAGATGCGACAGGGCAGCGTGGTCTACGGAATGGACGAATGACCGACTGCTGCTGACTTTAGAACTTTGTTTCACTGCTGGCCTTCCCTGTCTCGAAAACTGTGGAGTTAATGGAGGGCTAGCTGGGACACTGCTCAGGGCAGTCTGGCTCGTTCTAGATTGTGTTGGTGTCTCCCTCAACGTCGTCGGCATGTGGCTTTGAGATGCTTTTGTTGACAGAGGCGATGCATAGTCTGCTCTGGGGGTGGTCACCTTGTAAATGGGCTTACCATTGTACTCGTTTATGGTTTCGTGAATAAAGCTGCTCTTATTGGATAAAAGCTTCGCCTTCTTGGGCGTTGACGTCGTGGAGACAATATTCGACAACCCACGCTTCTTGACCTCTCTTAGCAGCTCATTGTCCGATACACTTACCATCTTGGTAGCAAGTTTGATCATAAGACTCTCGTAGTAAGGTTTGGTAACAATCACAATCCCGTGCGTTTCTGTGGCCATAATTTTCGAGGATGATTGGAAAGCCACCTTTGGAACTAGTGGCACGTACAATTTCTTCGCATGCATAATAATATCAGGCACTGAAACATCATCCTTTGTACAAATACTACTCTCAGATTTCTGAACTTGCATTTTCAACTTTTGGAACTCCACTCTTGAAAGCAGAACCATCCCCAAGTCAGAACATTTGGACTGCAATTGAGCCCTGGTCAATACTTGACGAGAATGCAGCTTAATATACTCATCTCTTTTAATTGAAATGTATCCTGGTTGCGTGGTGGATTTAGCTTTCACGTGCCCAGTAATTGGCACTCTCGAGGATGAAAGTTCATGCTCCTTACGTTCACTCCCAGTTTGCGTCTTCGTAGTACCTTTGATCTCAGACTTACTCAACTCCTTTTGTTTTTGAGAAAAGTTTTCCAATTTACGGTTCAATTCATAGTATGAAGATTTATCAACAAGAAGTTTGTTGATTTCCTCAGCCTTCTCATCCAAATACTCTTTGGAAGGTGCTGAAATTTTATTTTGTAAATCTTCAAACTCTTCTTCAGAAACCACTTTCAGTCCCATCAAACGACAGTGCTGCTTCAAAAATGACAAGTCCGGAGCTGTGCTAGTCCTTATTAGGCTATCATATTCATCCTTGCTAACTATAATATCTCCCAAATGAACGGCTTTCTCCTTCAGGTATGACGCCTCTGGATTTTCAATCTGTTTTAATAGTGAATGGTATATCTCCTTTTTTAACATGAGATGTCCCTGTTTCTGCGCATTTTCCTCTAAAAAGTTGATGTTTGGATTGCTCTCCATCGCTTTTAATCTTTTATATTCGGATTCCTTGACCAAAACACAATCATGGCTCCTCGCTTGTTCGGTTATAAAATCAAAGTTAGGAGATTTTGAAATTTTGCTCAAACGTTTGAATTCATTGGAGGAGACCAAGGTATAACTCAAAACCTTCGCCTTCTCTTCCAAGAAATCTAAATCTGGACTTTCTTTCAATCTTTGCAAACTTTCATATTCGTCTGTCGTTAGTACTACACTATCCAATTTCTTGGCGGCCTCTCTTATAAATTCAAGGGAGGGTGAAAGCTCCAGGTCATTAAGTCTCTTCAATTCGTCTATCGATACCGCAATCATCCCAAATTTGTCAAGCTCCTCACATAAAAACTCAAAGGTGGGATTTTTAACTGTAGCCACAAGTTCATTGTAGGTTGATTGTGGAATAAAAGCAAAATTCAAGTGATTGGCCTTTTTAATCAAATCCTTTTCAGATGGGTTATCTCTGCTGTTAATCAATTCTTGATATTCATCATTGGATATTACAGTATGTAGCTTCGCTTTAGCTTTCTCCACCAAAAAGTCCAACGATGGTGCTTCACTGTTGTTCAATAGTTCATCGTAAATAGTTTTCGCTATTATAACCTGGTCAGCTTCTTTGGATTTCTCTTGCAAAAATTCAAGCGAAGGGGCGTCTCTGGTGTGAACAAGCTCTTCAAACTCACCCTTCTCGATAACACAGTGATTCATCGATCCAGCCTTTTCTCGTAAAACATCCAGAGAAGGTGAACTGATGAGATCCTGCAATTCACGGTACTTTTCGTTACCGATAAGAATCAAGCCCTGTTCCTCGGATTTGTCTCTTAAAAACTCGGTACTTGGCGATTGTTCTAGATTAACTAGATCCTCGTATTTCTTTTTTTCGATCACCAAAAATCCCAACATTCTGACATTTCTCTCCAAGAATTCGAAAGATGGATCTTCACTGTTTTTTACCAAACGCTCATAATCATCCCGACGAGCCATAGTATAGCCTAATTTTGAAGCGTTCTCATTCAAAAACTCGAAGTCGGGTGAATCCTTCAATTTAATCAGATCGTTGTATATTTCTTGGGAGAGAACGACCTGGCCTAGGTTTTTTGATATGTTACGCAAATCATCAACGTTAGGTGGAGTGCTCTCTTTGATGAGCTTGTGGTATTCGTCATTCGAAACCACGACGTTATTTAGGCCGGAAGCTTTCTCGCGCAAGAAAGATAATTCAGGAGACATTTTCGTTCTAACCAAATCAGCATGCTCCTTTCTAGGAATAACAGAGTAATCTTTCGCCGCTGCTTTGTCCTTTAAAAATTGCAGTGTGGGTGAGTCACGGGAGCTCAACAACTCTTTGTATTGGTCTTTTGGTAAAACAATACAGTTCAGTAGTTCAGCTTTATCCTCTAGATAATCGATAGATTCGGTACTGGACACCTTAACCATTTGGTCAATTTCAGAGTTGGGAACAACCATATGATCAATAGACAAAGCTTTCTTCCGCAAAAATGCGAGGTTTGGAGATGTCGTCGTATTTATCAAGTTATCATATTGGTTTCGATCAATCACAATATGATTTAACTCGGTTGCCTTTTCTGATAAAAACTTGATATCCGGTGTATTCGTATTTTGGAGTAACAAATCGTATGTTTCCCTTTCAATTAGCGTGTGGTTCAATTCCTCCGCTTTTTGCTTCAAATATTCGATAGAAGGGCTATTAGATTGTTGGATAAGCTTGTTGTAAGGTTCTGTATCAACCAGTACCTTGTTTTTCGCTGCCGCTTGTTCTTCTAAAAACTCTAAAGTGGGGTTGTCAGATAGCAACTTAAACCTGTCATACTCAGCGGTGTCAAGTACAATCATGGATATTTTCTTGGCTTCTGATTGTAGGAAATGAACAGATGGGTTTTCCGATACTTCTTTTAGTTTCTCATATTCGGAACAGTCCACCAGATATTTGCTCAAGATCTTAGCTTTTTCCTCTAGAAACTGTATGCTTGGGTTGTTTGATGTTTCTACCAGCTGGTTATATTCGAAAGTGTCGACCAATAGTTTTTTAAAACCAGCAGCTTTTGCTTCTAGGAACTCAAGAGGAGGTGATTCGATATGGTTTACCAGATTTTCATATTCCGAAACATCAATTAGTTTTTTGCCAGATTCAGTTGCCTTCAAAGTGAGGTGTTCTTCACTTGGGTGATTCGCTGTATCAAGGCATCTATTATATTCGGCCCCATCTACAATAACCATATCTTTTTGTTTCACTTTTTCCCTCAAAAACTCAAGTGTAGGGTTTGTGTTTTGATATAGAAGTTTTTCGTGATCCGTTTTATTGACAAGAGTTTTCTCATAAGTACTGGAATTTTTTTCCAAGAACTCCAGGCTTGGTGCCCTCTCGATCTCCGTCAAGCTGTCGTAATGCTTCTTGTCGGCTAATATCTTGTTGAAGTTCGTTGCCTTTTCTTCCAAGAACTCCAGGCTTGGTGCCCTCTCGATCTCCGTCAAGCTGTCGTAATGTTTCTTGTCGGCTAATATCTTGTTGAAGTTCGTTGCCTTCTCTTCCAAAAATTCCAACGTTGGAGCTTCAATTGTGTCAATATAGTAGCGGTAGTCGCTTGTATCTATGACTGTTTTGTTGTAAAGCTTGGCTTTTTCTTCGAGGAATTCAAGATCGGGATGTTCTGATATATTGATCAGGTTCGTGTAAACATTGTTGTCGACCACCGTTCCATTCAGTTTGGCAGCACTTTCTTTTAAAAATGATAAACTTGGGGCGTCTCTGTAGCATATCAAGCTATTGTACTCGTCGTTTGTGATCGCCTTGTACTCTAACGTGTTTAGCTTCGTGATTAAGAAGTCGATGGGAGGATTGGACAGATTTTCGTTCAACTGATTGAGCTTGTCATTTAAAATAAGTGTCTTATTGCTCTTATTCGCATTGGATAGTAAGTATTCATCAGTTGGATTGGCTATCTGTGTCTTCAAATTTTCATATTCGGTTGTAGATACCAATGTCATATTCTTACCAAGCGCGTGTTGGGTAAGGTACTCAATAGTTGGTGTCCTTAATGAGTCTGAGAGCCTTGTTAATTCATCCACGTCGATAATCGTCTTGTTGAACTTCTCCGCGTGTTCCCTCAAAAACTCCAATTCAGGATTATTTTTGATGTTGTTCAAAGTTTCATATTCATCGTTAGTGATTAAAGTCAAATTCAGGGCGGATGCCTTACCAGCCAAATATTCTTCTGTTGGATTATGGCTAATAGTCTCCAACTGCTCATAGTCGTTTTTCTTAATAAGAACGCACTCATAATTCTTAGCCTTTTCAGATAAAAATTCTATACTTGGATGCTGTTGCATATCCTTTAGATGTTCGTATGCAGTTATATCGACAGCAACCTTGTCCATTCCTTGTAACTTTTCTACTAAGTACTCTAGCGTTGGGTTTGATAGAGAAGAGAGTATCTCTTCATGTTCTGGACGATCTACTATGAGTTTATCAAAAGCTGCAACATGCTGGTTCAAAAATTGAATAGTGGGGTGGTTCCGGATGTCCAGTAGGGTTGCGTATTCAGCAGAATCAACTAGTTTTTTGTTGAACTCAGCGGCATGTTCATCCAAGAACGTTTCCGTAGGGTGTTCTTTAATGTCCTTAAGGGATTTAAACTCAGTATTAGGTAATAATTTGTAGTCATTAGCAGCTGCCATGTTTTCTAAGAATTCGACGGAAGGATGATCCTTGGTCTCTTGCAACTCCTCAAGCACAGTCTTGTCAACCAGCACCCTACCAAATGAGTCAGCGTTTGTCACCAGGAAGTCCAAAGAAGGATGATTCCTCACGGTAAGTAGTTCTTTATAGGTAACATGATCGACAACTGTATAGTCCAAGTCATTGGCCTTCTGTGTCAAAAATTCTAATGTAGGTTTCTCTTTGATATCTTGAAGTTTCTTATGCATGTCACTATCCAAGATATCCATGTTAAGCAACTTGGCCTTTTCTTCCAGGTATCCGAGGCTTGGATGCTCCAAGGAGGTCATCGTAGTATTATACTCTTCTTGATCCACCAACATCTTCTTAAATTCTGCAGCATGTTTGTCGAGAAAATCCAGAGAAGGATGTTCCTTGATATTAAACAACGTATTGAGTTCTTGCAATTCCAGTAGAGACATGCCTAGTTTGCGCGCACTCTCCTCCAAGAATTCTTTGCTTGGATTCTCTTTGGTATCCAGTAATCCTTGGTAAGTAGTTTGTGAAACGAGTACATTGTTGTGGTCCGCTGCTCTGGCCTTCAAAAACTCTACCGATGGTTCCTCTTCGATAGATACTAGTTCATTGTATCTTTCGCGATCCACGATAGCTTTCCCCATATTGTCAACCTTTTGCTCCAAATATTCCAATGGAGGGTTTTCGTAACAGGATGAGACGTTCTCGTATTCATCTTTATCAACCAGTAGTTTATTAAAAGTCGTTGCCTTCTCTGTTAAGAAGGTAAGAGGTGGGTTAGTTTCAAGATTTGAAAGTCTGGTATACTCTTCTTCGGAGATCATTCTTTGATTTATTGATTGCATCTTTGATGCAATGTTTTCAAGTGGTGGATCTGCAGCCAGTCGTTTCAGCTCGTTGAGCTCTTCAGTTTCTACAAGTTCTCTATTATATTCTTTTGACTTTTCGACGAGATAATCCACGGTAGGATTAAGGACCTGTTCCTTTAGCTTGTTGTATTCATCACTTGGAACCAACAGGTGTGATTGTAGAGCGGCTTTTTCCTTTAAGAAGTCTAAGGATGGGTTTTGCAGCTTGTCCTTAAGACCCGCAAGTTCATGAGTGGGGATCATAGTTTGGTTACATTTTTGAACCAATTTTTCCACTTGTGTGATATCCGGTTGATCACTGATCAAATTCTGGTACGTTTCGAATTCATCCTTGTTTAATGAGTACAATCCGTGGCAGTGTAATGCCTTTTTCGACATTTCCAGAGAGGGATTGCGCAATTGCGATAACTCATCAGATGGTATACAGGCGAATTGCCTTTCATTCAGTATTTTGATAAGCTCTTTGGAAGAATTTAGTTTATCTGCCTCTATTCGTAAGTTTCCATTCTCTATGGACAACTTAGACATTTCATCCTGTAAATATGCATTTTCTGATGTCAAGCTTGAATATTCCTCCATGCTTAAAATTTTTAGGTTTTGCTCAGTGGCGTATCTTTCAATATCGTCAGCATTTATAGACGGTTCTGTCTCCACGTCAGGGATATCTGAGACAGGTGTCTGTGTCCCACTGTCGCTAGTGGATGCTCGTCTAGTTTCCCTTTCCAAAAGATGCGAGATTTCCTCCCTCAGCTCAAAAATGGTGGATTGTGCTTGGTCCCATTGTGCCTTGAGGTCCATCGAGGAATCTTTCTGATCTTTACTTTCCCTTCTCAAATTTTCCAGATCAATTTTCAACCCTTTGATCATTGAGTTTAGTTCGTCATTTTCACCATTCAATTCAGCGACATGATCACTGAGCAGTTTGATCTCAGTACTTAGTTTATCCTTCTGTTTCGATAGTTTATCCTCCAAAGATGCATAATTCAAGTTCAACAACTGAAGTTCTTCGTCCTTTGCACTCAACGCATGTTCCCCTTCGTTGAAGTCTTTCTCCATTTTATTAGCTTTATCCTTTAAATCTTTGAAATTCTTGCTAATTTTTTGCAAGTTGCTCTCGAGTTCCCAGTTCATATCATTCAGCTCTTCGATTTTCTTCAATAATCCGCCATTCTTGGTATTCAACTTCTCAATTTCCTCCCTGAGAACAACCAGCTCCTGTTTTTGAGTAGCATTGACCGATTTCAGTTTCCGACACTCAATTAACAGTTGTTCACTCAAATCCACGGTAAATTTCAAATCTGCACCAGAGTCCTGAATCAGAGCGGATCCGCTGCCACTAGTCCTCGAGTCAAACAGCTCCGTGGACCCCAACTCGTCCCTCTCCCTTTGAATATCGGATATTATTTTTTCATTGTGCGTGGCGTCCTCGTCATCGCTGCCGCCTTTGTCCCTGTACCGTGTCAACCTCGAGGCCTCGACCAGCTGGTTATGAGCAGCCTCTAGTTCTGCTATCAGCTCACTGTCGCTTCGCTTACGCAGTGCCCCCGCTGTACTCCCCTCCACCGTTGATGAAGGAGGCATACTATAGCTAATTTGTTTTGTCTTGCAGATTAAGCAACGGGTCACAGTAATTAGATATTAACAGTTTCCAATTGAACCTCAATCACGTTGCAAATATAAAAGATCGGTGTCTATTTCACAGACCCACTCAACAGAAGAAAAACGTCTAACAGTACAGATTTCTTTCCCACATCTCTTCTAATCTTCGTTTCCCATCTCAATCTATTTGTTTTCTTTTTTAATATATACAAACATTTTTTCTTTCCCTTTGTTTATGTTTTCATTTTTCGACTGCAAATCTGACACAACGGGTTTAAAGAAGGGCAACACACTAACTACCGATGCTCATGGCAGCGCACGGCTTTGGTTGGCTGTCCAGTGAAGCTGGGGGGAGAGGGGGCTACACGCAGGCACGACAACACCTGACACTACTACTTGCAATGGCCCCCATTCGTACATCAACAGCTACACCGGGGAAAAGAACAGACAGTGGCTAAAACGACCTTGTCTTATTGGCCCACGACTGGCGCTAAGAGAAACAGGGCAGCACCGCCGCTTCTTTGCTGGCAGAGTGTGTAGAGAGAGTGTGTGGAGAGGCGTTAACCCGCCCCCCCACTCCGAGCCGGGTAACACACCTGCAGCTGTCGAACCCTAACTTCACTGCTTCCCTTTTCTCGCACCCAAACCCTAATTTCTTATCCCCTGCTTACAGCTATTTTCCACTTCTGCACAATACTGCGTTATGATTGGCTGTTCCCCCTCTGGGCCTGGTTCCAGCGACTTGACTAACATAGTGGAAACACCGAAAACGCGGGCTTCTTTCGCTGGTGCTAAGAGGAGAGTGCACGCACATTATATATATATACGTGTGTGTGCAAGATAACAAGGTTGGGGTCGATTTGACATACGTGTTCGTGACAGTTACAGAAGAGACGTTTTTTTTCATTCTTGAGCATACACACTCCGAAGTTAGTACTTACGTTAAGAAGAAGCGATTTGTATTCTTTGTTTGACGGAGTCTTTAGTTCCTTTTTTTTTTGTTGTTCGATTCCCTAATTGACAACGAACACACACACGCACACGCACAAACACGACACTGTATAGTTAAGCAAGCCAAAGAATATGTTGTCGAGGGCTGCTAAATCATCTACGTCTGTTCTGATAAGACACTCTGCGAAGAGATACTTACAGACGACTTCCACATGTGCGCTCAGATGCAGCCATGTGAGGGGCAAGTCGCAAATACAGCCCGCTCAGAAACGGTTCAACGTTGCACAGAGAGGGGCGGTTACGCACAGCCTGCAAGATTTCCAATTTCTGGCTCGTCGCTATGCGTCGACGTCGGTCCCAGTGCCTCCTATGGCCGAATCACTGACCGAGGGGTCCTTGAAGGAGTTCACCAAGAACGTCGGTGATTACATCGCACAGGATGACCTACTGGCTACCATCGAAACAGATAAGATCGACATAGAAGTCATCTCGCCAGTGTCCGGTACCATCACGAAATTGAACTTCAAGCCAGACGACACGGTCACCGTCGGGGAGGAGTTGGCCCAGATTGAGCCAGGTGAGGCCCCAGCCGGTGGAGCTGCTGCAGAGACTGCCCCTCCAGCAGAGGCCGCTCCAACAGAGACAGCTCCAAAGGAGGAAGCCGCCTCTGCGACTCCTCCACCAGCTGCCCCAGTGGCGAAGTCTCAACCTAAAAAGGACGTGGCTGCTCCTAAACCAGCCGCTGCTCCAAAACAGGAGACGACCGCACCGGCATCGTTCACTCCCTTCGCTCGCAATGAATCCAAAGTTAAGATGAACCGGATGAGGTTGAGGATCGCTGAGAGGTTAAAGGAATCTCAAAACACAGCAGCATCATTAACCACTTTCAACGAGGTCGATATGACCGCGCTTTTGGAAATGAGGAAGCTATACAAGGACGAGATCATCAAGAAAACGGGGACCAAGTTTGGTTTCATGGGGCTGTTCTCCAAAGCCGTGACTCTAGCCGCCAAGGATATCCCATCCGTTAACGGTGCCATTGAAGGTGACCACATCGTGTACCGTGACTACACCGATATTTCGATTGCTGTGGCGACTCCAAAGGGGCTCGTGACTCCAGTGGTTCGTAACGCGGAGTCCCTGGACGTTTTGGGGATCGAGCAAGAGATTGTCAGATTGAGTCAGAAGGCAAGAGACGGCAAACTGACTTTGGAAGATATGACCGGCGGTACATTCACCATTTCCAACGGTGGTGTATTTGGCTCCTTGTACGGTACGCCAATTATCAACATGCCACAAACTGCCGTCCTAGGGCTGCACGGTGTTAAGGAGAGGCCGGTGACTATCAATGGCCAAATTGTGTCCAGACCTATGATGTACCTAGCACTAACTTACGACCATAGACTACTGGATGGGAGAGAGGCAGTTACCTTCTTAAGAACCATCAAGGAGTTGATCGAGGACCCAAGGAAAATGCTGCTATGGTAATCGTTTCTATCGAAAGTTCGTATTAATTTATTAACTCTCTTGTTTCGAATTTGGCGGTAAATTTTTATTTATCTTGCTCGGTAAAGGATTAAAGACGAAAATAAATAGTCCGTCCTCAAGTCAAGATCAGTTAATGACGTAAATGATTATGTATTTCGATTCCACTAGGTGATTGTGTATTAGATATCTTCTCAATGCCACGTTGTTAATTATATATTCTATATGAACTCTGTATCCAGATATCTAACTTTAGAAATAATGCAATCTTCCTTATTAGCTAGGTTGAACTTTATCATATCCCCCCAGAAGTAAGACAATTTTTCATTACAGAACCCCATGTAATTAAACACCTCTTCGCTGGGATCACCAGAGGAGGTCACTCTACTGCTTCCCTTGTCTGGGACGTGAGTCTCATCTTTTGCTGATGTTGTCTCCAGTTGACCGCTCTGCAGTATGGCCCACACGGACCAGAACAGCTGAGATGCAGCTCTCCACTTCAAAACAGAGTTGTGCAGTTTGACAATAGAGGCCTCTCCCATGGAATCACCCTTATGCAGGTGTGTCGAATAGTGGTATAAAAAGTCCAAAACCTTTTCTTTACTTGGATACTGTTCACCATGGCACCTATAAGATTCCTCAATTTCATAGTCATGCATGCATTCAGTCAAAAAGTTTGCAAGATCAAACTGAATAGTGTTGACCCCGGAATACTCGTAATCGATCAGATTAAGGTTTGGAATATCATCATCTTTCGTTTTTGAATCCAACAGGATGTTCCCCTGTTGAGCATCGTTATGGCAAAACCTCATATGCTGGAAACTTTCTGCATCTTCTTCAAAAAGCCAGTTTTTATAATTTAGTACCGTCTTTTTGAATGTAGCCCAATCTCTGCATAGCAAGATTTCGGTCACGTTCTGGTGGTTCCTGCTGTCTATCCATTCCCCTCCATTTATATTTTCAATGATCTCGATCCATTGGCCCAATTTATGCCAACACAAACCGTCACGATGGTGGGCAATTTCCTTATCTGTGATCGAAACCAAACAGTGTAATGCTTTGAATTTTTGAGCAAGGACTCGGTATACATTTTGCTGCACCATTTGTTTGGCAGACACACTCTTGAACCCTTCTAAGAAGTATTCTACTCTCCCGTTGTCAAAAACGTAAAGCACATTCACATATCCAACAACTGGAGGTACTCTCGTTATGTTGTTAAATTCTTCAACTCTATCAACAAGCGATTCCAATTTTGCTCCAAATATCCGAACTAGGTAGCTCGTAGAAGTCCCAGAAGAATCCCGGATCGACAACTTGTAAATGACATTAGTCAATGCACCTTTCAGCTTGACAATTTCATAATTTTGGCAATCATCAGTTAGAAGTGGTACCAGATTATCTGGAGCATCTAACGGTATTGTGACATGCAATCTCTTCATATCTTCAACATTTACTGTCTGGACAGGGGAAACTTCAGTAGCGATTATAAAATGTAAACAAACGCCGTTCTTATCCCATCGATGTCTACAATACGGCAGAAACGACTTGAAAGAAAGATCTAGATCCTGTTACCCGTCTCTTCCTTCCTGTGATTTGACAAGAGTTTTCCTACAGTTGCCTTAGAGGTATTCGTCTCGAAAAAGATTATTCAAGTAATGACGGCAAAAACCTATCAGTAGACGACAGTTTTTTGATTCAAATATACTAGGTGCATGATGTCTTCAGATGTATGAGCTACGAAGATTCGTAACCACTACAGTCCTTCACTTGTTACACTTCCTCAGTCGTTACCCGCCGTCTTTACATTCTTGAGCCAAAAATTTTGCTGCAAAAAAGCTATACTCCGGGTAATGAGAATCTCTCAAAAGGGAATGCAGTATGTTGTTCCCATTAGGAAAAAGGTAAACATTGAATTAGAGGTTTTTCGCTTTCTCATATGGATGCTCCTCTCAATTGCTACAAGAGTTCGATAGGATGATTTTTTTACTCGTACGTTTTTGCTTGAAACATTTGGATTATCCCTTACTTAACCACCTATATTATTTCTCTCAACTATAAATCGTGGATAAGAACAACTGTCTCCTAACAAGTCTGTGACCAGGTGACATCAATTACAGAGGAGGGGCTCTACTGCTAACTAGAATATAATAACTGTCGCTACAACAAACCAATCTCATTATAAGAGAACTATTAAAAAAGTATCTCTGAGAAATCAGCCACCATGGATACCCAAACTAGAAATAACACCTGGGTCATGAATCCAAGCGATCACCTTGACAAATTTGATTACAATTTGAAGAGTGAAGAAAACTTGACGGACAGCCACAACAACAATAACTTAGACGTGGACAATATCGATCCCTTCTTAGATTTAGATACGGAGCTAAACAATTTTTACATGCCGTTGGAGGCCGGAGGATCTGAGAGTGGCTCCCCCGCTGATGATTTGGACAATTTCGATTCGTTGACTGCACTGCCAGCGAACGAGGTTATAAATTGGGACGATTTCGATTTTGACGTTTCTCCCACCACTGATGCAATGCAGGACCAAAATCTGGACAACTTAGGTGTAACTGAAATTGATAATACCAATTTAATGGTTGACGGGTCGATGACAGGGTTGGAGACTCCGTTGCTACAAAAGCAGAAGGAGTTGAATGAAGCCTTACTGAGACAGCGAGAAGTGAATTCGAAGCTGGAACGAGAGCTGAAACAGACTCGGCTACAGCAGATGAAACTTCAAAACAAATTGAGAGAGCAGGAAAACCTTGCCAGCAAACGGTTCGCCCTAGGAGATATCACGTCTTCATCGCGGCTAAACCGAACACCATCTGGGAAGGAAAATATTTTTGCTCAGGCGAAAAGTGCAAACTCGTCCCCCAGCAAGAAACAGCACACCTCTAAGTTGTCATTTGTCTCTCCATCATCGAATACAACGGTGTATGGCTCACCAAAGAGAAGGAACTACCGAGCAAAAGCAATGATACTAAATAAAGATTTGGAAAACAACAGGAACGCCGCTAAGGATCAGAAAATTAAAATAGATTTCGAGACCTCATTGGCGCCCACCGTTTTCAATCATAACCAGAATGCAAGTCTGTACTCGTCACCAACTCAGAGCAGAAGACCCTCTATTGCGTCTTCCCCTGTGCAACCAGACTCTAGTAATGTTTCGCCCGTCGTGCACGCAGATACAAGACGCAACAGTACCAAGAGGAACTCCATCACTTTTATCCCACTAATAAACAACTTCAACGGGAGGTCGCCTTCGGGAAGAAAGAGCTACACATTAAGTAATCAAGACAGCCCCATCAGGATAAAAAGACACGTAAGTAAAGGGAATACGAAAGACCTTCCACTGTCCCCACCCTTGACGAACGAGAATACCAAGGGGACCAGTGCGGTCAGAGATTTGACGAAGGCCCCACAGCTGGCACCCCCCAGTGAGTTTTCTGGGGCCATTCTTGAAGATTCGCCAGTGTTGAGTCCAGACCAGCCGGGAAATACGGAGCTGGAATGGGACCGCGAAAGCAAAGGAAGCTCCCAGGAGCCTGAAAGTGTTTTTGTCATGTCGCAGACTTCTTCTCCAGTTTTAAAGTCGCAAGGCCATTTTGACGGAGAATCGCCAACGTTCGGCTACCACAGCAGAGATATCGACACTTTACTACCGATTAGTCCCTTGAAGATAACTAGGAAACGGACCACCCTGCCTAGGGGGTCCATTGACCGCTACGTGAAGGAGCTTCCCGACAAATCATTCGAATGCCTGTACCCAGAGTGTGAAAAGCTGTTTAAGAGAAGGTACAACATACGATCCCATATACAAACGCACCTCGAGGACCGGCCGTACACTTGTGACTTCCCCGGCTGCACGAAGGCCTTTGTCAGAAATCACGACCTCGTAAGGCATAAAAAATCTCACTCTGAAAAGGCTTACGGCTGCCCTTGCGGCAAGATGTTCAACAGAGAAGATGCCATGATTGTCCACCGCAGCAGGATGATTTGTGTTGGTGGCAAGAAATACGAAAACGTGGTGATCAAGCGGTCACCGCGGAAGCGTGGCAGGCCGAGAAGGGAGTCGTTGACAAGCGATGACTTTGACGATGAAAACCACTCAGTGGACGAAAACAACCAAAGCGCGACGGACATCACTCTGTTCTAATTCTCAGTTACTGGCTGAATTCAGTTTTGGGAGCAATATACATTCTTGGGGTAACATATATAATAATATCAATAATATTTTCTTTTTATAAGCAATCAGTTGATGGTAATCGATCCTAAGGGGAAGCAAATTTTCCATCTTAGTTGGTCCCGTTTCTGCAGCAATTGAATCACATGTGTGTTTTACTTCTCCTGTAGTTCAATTTGTGGACTGTGTCATCTGTCATCCATCGCCTGAAAAACAAAAAAAAAAAAAAGAAGCCTTCTCGGCGTTCTTTGGGATACCGGGAATATGATATTTTAATGATAACCTCGAGGGTACTTTGAAAAACAAATTGAGGAAAAGAGGATGTCGAGACGCACACCACTAAGGCTTCTTATAACCCTTAAAGTACCGGCTGCTGTAACGGAATTCCGCTCTTCTGCAGAACACAGACACACAAAAAAAAGGATGGAAATATGCCGACAGTCACCGTCGTAGCGTTTTTGTTTGCAGTGAATATCACAGTGCCTTTTTTTGACCGGATTGAATGAACAACACGTTTTACTGCATAAAAAGGTACTTCAAGGGTTATTCAATGGCACAGAGGTAACAGATGAGCTGAGAGAAGAGGGGAAGAAAAATTTTTTCTCGGCAGTAGTAGTCAACGATGCAATGTCTGTTGCTCGCATATATAAGATCCTTGAATGACCAGGCAATTGAACCATCCAGAGTTCTAGATAATTACATATCCTTTTTTGGGTCATAAACAGACGCAACAGACAGCAAGACAGTCAGAACGTTCTTTTTTAACATCCCGATCACACAAATAATATAATATGGATCCCATCACGTTTTTGCTTTTCAAAAGAGATGACGACAGCGGTCCAGCGCCTGCCTGTGCCGATACTAACGATTATGATGGTCGTTCCAATTTGAGAATCCTTTCCATCTTTATAATTCTGATCTCATCTGCAATGGGTTCGTTCTTCCCCATTTTGTCGTCAAAATACTCCTTCATCCGCTTGCCAGACTGGTGCTTCTTTTTGGCCAAGTTTTTCGGTTCCGGTGTTATCGTTGCTACTGCGTTTGTGCATCTGCTACAGCCAGCAAATGAAGCTTTAACTGATGAGTGCTTAACTGGTACTTTCCAGAGTTATCCATGGGCGTTTGGTATCTGCTTGATGTCTCTGTTTCTTCTATTTTTGATGGAACTGATTAGTCATTATCTGATTGCCAAAACGTTCGGTCATGCCGCCCACGATCATTCTGACTTTGGGAACTTCGTTAGAAAAGACTCCAAAGAATTGATCGATGAGTCAGATAGCGAAAGTCTGCACAAGGGTAGTCTCAAATTTGAAGTCAACTCAAAGTCTGCCCCGGAAGAAGACATTGAGGAAAACCCTCACACTATTTTAGGCAACTCGGATAAAATGGCGTCTATGCCTGGGAAGGGCCACTACGACCATGCTGCATTCCATCAGGACCCAGCTCAACTAGGAACCCCCCTTGAGGAGGCGGATAAAGAAAAGTACGCCAACCAAATTATGGCAGTGCTATTCTTGGAGTTCGGTATTTTGTTTCATTCTGTCTTCATCGGTCTATCGTTGGCAGTCGCTGGCGACGAATTTAAAACACTTTTCATCGTGCTGGTCTTCCACCAAATGTTTGAAGGTTTAGGTCTGGGTACTAGAATTGCAGAAACTAAATGGCCAGAGAATAGAAGATTGACACCATGGATGCTAGCACTAGGCTTCACGCTTACAACTCCCGTGGCTATCGCCATTGGGCTGGGTGTCAGACACTCCTTCATTCCAGGTTCCAGAAAAGCTCTTGTCTCGAATGGTGTGTTCGACTCGATCTCATCAGGGATTTTGATTTACACGGGTCTCGTTGAATTAATGGCACATGAATTCTTGTATTCTAACCAGTTCAACGGTGCCGGCGGATTCAAGAAAATGATCCTTGCTTACGTTATTATGTGTTTCGGTGTTGGTTTGATGGCATTGTTGGGTAAATGGGCTTAATGGGGTTTCCCCAGGGATAGTCCCAATATAATTTATTATTTTCATAATCTTTTATTCGCATTGATAAATATTTCTCCCCCAACTTGCTTAGCATACTACTATATATAATTTTATAGAAAATGATAGATCCAGAGTGATTTTTTGAAGTGAGACTGGCTGTATACTTGAATTAAATTGTTAGGATAATTTGTGGGAGTCCCCGAATATAGCTGGCTGGCCACCAATTATACAACGGCACAGAATACTGTGAACCCGGGTGAGGGATTTATTCATAAGTGCACCCTACAGATACTTCCAAAACATATATAACCAGGCCATGCAGGATTGTCTCAGGCCTTGAAGCTTCTCTGAATATGAACCAAGGAATACAACCAGAATAAGGATAACTGATTAACTAATAATCATAACAAGATACAACCAACGGGTAGACTAGAGTATATATTTAGATAACCATTAGATTGTATATTTAGCTAGTCCAACCCTAGTCCACATCAACAACCGACTCTTACGCTAACATAAATCCTGTACTTCCTTCCTAATAAAACATGCCAAATATGCTTCAAACGCAATAGTGAGCATAGTGGCTTCTTTGGCTCGCGATAACTTTCCCAACTCCCCACAAGTTTATTTCAGGAGCCAAGCATCGAGAAGGCGAAGGTGAATCTGTTCTTCTTTCTTGTATTTACATGGTATGTACGTTTCTCTTTAAGTTTCGTGTCGGTGCAGATTAATTTATTCTACATAATACTTCCCCTGGCAGTTTTTTCTGTACGGCTTCCCCAATCTCCATCACATCTCCAGCGTTTCTCACCAGAATTAGTTCTCCAGGTTGCAATGGTTTAACGTTCCTTATCGTTGTCCCCAAGTACAGCTTTTTCATGTCCTCACTATTCAAGTGTATCCTCACACTCGGCTTGGATATCAGTTGACATTTGCTCAAAACAGGCCTATTATCCCTATACTTCAGTCCAATCCAGAGCCGTCTCGTGGCAATATTGTCCGGTGTGACTTCAACGTATTCCTTATCCGGACCCTTTGTCGACCCCTTCTGCAGAGACGACAGGAACCCTTGCTTGTATAAGTTGTATGCGAACTGTAATTGTAATTTAGTGTATGGGATTGAAGTCAACGACAACCTTACACGAGTGCAGTTTTGTAGATGCGCACAAGTGTGTGCCAATGTGACCAAGGACATCGTTAACACCCCAAAAAACCACTTGCCCGTTGGTGTAACCTAACGTCGAGGTCCCAAGTGCGTTCGGACCTTCTTCAATGGGTTTCGGTTTTGCTTATGTCGTTTTCTCGAATGATAGGATAGATATTCTCAAAAAAAATAAAAAAATCGCTACTTCTTGTTTTTTGTCAGGACTCAAGCAACAAGTTACAGGAGCAGAAGGGGTTAAGTAATGCAGGATTATCTACCTGCTATAAAACACTTCATTGCACAAGGTTGCCAATAATAAGAACGGAAGAATAATATGCAGAAGCTGTTGCATAGCCATAGGCTTTACTATCCTGCCTCCGTTGCAAAAATGAGATCAATCAATATGTGTCAGCTGCGTCCGGTAATTGCGCACACCTATGAGAGATCGTACAGTTCTCCGGCAAAAGAGACTGTTTCCGGTACAAAGAAGAGTGAGGAGGTTCCCGGTTTCAAAAAAATATTTCTCGCGGCATTACTCGGAACTGGGGTCTTTATTCTTGCAGTAGATTCTCTCGACAGAAATCAACCAAAGACAACATATACTGCCGCCGAATACGAAACTGTGATGAAAGGTTTGAAGCGAAGAGTTACAATTTTTGAGCCAGGGCAGGTCGATATCGAACTGTTATGCGGATTGGATGCAAAGCAAACCGCGGCAATTGTAAACTCGAAAAAGAAAGACCAAGTGAAAGTGATTGATCCGTTAACGGTAGTTGAGTTCTTTAGAACCAACAAAGATGGTGCATATGAGGCGTTGCTGAACATCGAACGGGATAAAAACGGTGAAAAAGAGTATATATACCACTTGCCAACCGGAATGCTGATATCTCTATTAACCAAGTACATCAAAGACAATTGCCAGGTTGGTGATACAATTGTTATCCAAGCTTTCCCTCTATCGATGCAGGACGCTATCAAATTCGAGAATGAAGTAGCAGTTGTAGGGAAAGTTTTCATTCCAAAGACTGAAAAGGATTCTGATATCTGTAAATACTTTGAAACTGTCCACAAGACCCATTTAGTTTAATTGTAGACAAATGTGTGTAGCGTAATAAATCCTGTATATATGTCTCATCGGGGCTCTCTGCAATGTCATCGCATGCCTCAATATATTCTTCTCATGCAGAAAGCAAAAAAAGCAAACAAACAAAACGATAAAATGAAACAGCCGTATGGCACTATATTTGACAAGAAACATTGGAGGGGACCATGTCTCATTCGGTGACTGTGCTACCGTACTTGGTCAAATTTGCGCCAAAAACTTCGCATCAATTTGATGGATATATCAACGTGTACTCTTTCGATCTGGATCACACGTTGATCAGGCCTAAGAAACCCAAAGCGACATTTGGAAACGCATCACACGATTGGAAGTTTATGGAATATGATACCGGACCAGCGATAAATAAACTGGTTGAGATATTGAAAGCTGACGCACATGCGTGTTTTGTGCTATTCACAAATCAAGGTGGTGTATTGGCGGATCCTCCAAACTCTAAGAGTTTCCTGAACTTTGAAAAGAAGATCTTGCTTATTCTGAAAGCAGTAGAGTCAGTTGACTCTGGGGAAGAATTCCTTAACAGACTGTGGGTATATTCTTCCACGAAAAAACCCGCTGCTTTATCTAAAAAGATACAAACTCTGAATTCGAAGCCCGGTAAGGTAAATAAACCCAGTACCTTTGGAAAATCCAATTCAAAACTTTTAGCTGAATTGATTTTACTCTCTGAAAAGTTTGACGAGATGAGGAAACCAGCAACTGGTTTATTTGTTGAATGTAATAAAGATCTTAAAGAGATACTTCGCCCAACAGATGGCGCAGTGAACTGGAAATATTACTGTGGGGATGCTGCGGGGAGATCTGCAGATTTCAGTGATTCTGACAAGGTTTTTGCATTAAATACTGGAGTTTCATTTAAGGTACCCGAGGATATATTCAATAAAAAATAGGTCTATAAAAGACGTAAAAACAAACATTTCTCATGACTGCCGACGCTCTTGTTTATTTTTCAGATAGTTCATTAGTATAAGTGTGGATGTAATGAAAGCAGCAAACAAGGAAAAACCTTCAATCACGCGGAACGTATGAGCATAACATTCAGCTCCAACTTTGCATATAGTGTCTCCTGCTGCTGTGTTTAAAGTAAGGTCGCTTGCCAAAATAGTGGTAAACAACTTCACTGAGGGTAAACCTCCGGTTGTTATGATACCCCATAAAGTACTGAAGCTTGATGTTCCGAATGTGTCCGCTACAATAGAAGGAAAAGTACCAAACATGATCCCGAAGGCATATCCAAACAAAATTGAGGAAAAATACAGTTCTTGCAAATCAAAACCTGCGCCATCTTGCTGTGCGATTGGTGTTGCCTCCGAAACTTTCATTGCACCAAATGCAAACAGGAGAGATGCACTAAAAATGTTCCAAAGACGTTGAGAGTTATATCGTTTAACCAGCATATCCGATATTGGACCTGATGAGAGTCTACCCAAAAAAGATGCAAACGAAATCAGAGCAACATGCGATGCTTGCAGTTTTGTCGCATTGAAGTTGGGCGGTAATTTATAACCCATAGAATTGATCTGTGCTTGCAGAATAAAACCAACGGAGTAGATATATGTTTGTCCAATTCCCTGCAAGGTAGCAACAATGATACAATATGCTATAAAGATCGGCGATTTGATACAATCCCACACCGGTTTATCCACTGAGCTTGAATGTTTGTGATTATCTTCATTTCTTTCTGTTTCCTGATATTCCTGATCCAAACTTTGCAGTTCAATAGGCTGCTGCTCGAATGATGTAGATCTCCCTTCTCTAACGGTGGAATAGTTTTTTCTTGAAGGAGGTGTCTCAGCATGATAATGCAAATTTGTATTCGATCGGTATGTACTTGGGGAAAACAAACGCGCAATGGAAAACGTTCTCGAGAAATTCTTTGTTAAAGAGCTGCCAATGGGCGACTGCCTACCTGTAATGGCATTCAAATCAGAAGGGGTTACTTCAATTCGATCACTTCCATCAGATTTGGTTGGGGACAACAACAAACCAGTAGTCACCGTCCCAAGAATGGTATTCTCGTCTTCACCAGATTTAACAGAGCTTAACTGTCCAAGGTGCTTCCGGTTCCCATATTCGAAGTCCCATATATTCAAGGTAAAAACACCTCCAAAGATCATGGACGAGCATGCAACCAGTAAAAATAAGAATGTAGCAGCTGTCTTATCCTTAAACAACCTAGAACACAGGAAAGAAAACAATAAACCAGAAAGACCGTATAATGACACGGGGAATGCTGCTGCTGTGCCTCTTCTGTTTGGAAAGTTAGTAGTACAAACCTTCATGGCCGCGTAAAAACCGGAAACAGATCCAAACCCGACCAAAACAAGAGCGAAGGATACTAACAGAACTTTAGAAAGCATATACCTGTAACAAATGTACAGTATTAAGTATGCGAAGAATGTACAGATAGAACCGATCAGACATGATAACTTCGGGCTTATATCAACCACCATACCGGCGACTGCACCTAGCAGCGCACTCCCAATATTGATCGACAATGCAATGTTACTGCTTTGTTTGATCGGGATATTGCATCGGGATAGTAGCTGAGGCGCGTAATATGAGTACAAATAAGGAGTACCAGCTCCCAGTGCGACGATGTTACTTCCGATAAAGCTCTTCCACAAGAGTGATGGGGGCGGTGATCTCACCATCAATGGCTATCTTAGTTTTATTTGTAGCCACACAGCTATGGAATGACAGTAAAAATACGCGGGAACACTTGCAATTGACTTTGACTGTGCCTCTTATTCTGCCATCATATCGTATTTTCCAATCACCCATTCTTCTAAATCTCTGAATTAGCAATTGAAAATAAAAACTGTCATGCGCATCCTTTAAGATAGGTGTAGAGATGAAAATTTGGTATATTTAAATAGTTCGAAGAGCGAAAGAACCTCGACAGGTGATACTATTGTATGTCCATCTACTCAAAGGGTACACTGGTACATATACATTTCAAATTAAGTTCAGACCCGTATTAGCGAAGCGGTGTTCTAGTTCTTTCAAAAAATACGAAAATGGAAAGTATATCTGCCTACAAGAGCGATGCTATAGTGGAACTTGCTGATATATGGGATGACGCTAATCGTCTGTGGGGATATATTTATGAAGACCGAAAAGCTGAAAAGTGCTCTGTACAATTTCATTCTTTATTACAACGAGCTCAGCGGACAAAGGATCCTCGGCTGGTAAAATGCCTAATGTCACTAAATGCGGCAATGAAAAGTACCGATAATGAACGGGAAATCTTACTGCGAACGTCGAAGGTAGGCCAAAATTTATACCTACCAATAAATATTCATAATGCAACACCAATCCCTCAAAACATAGAGTCAAATTGTGTTTCCCTAGGAGCAGCAAACAATTTAAGCTTGAAATATGGTTTCCTCAAAACTCTAACTGCCGATACCAATTACAATTCTATACAACAGTCATCAGACATCCCGGATTGCTCTTTAGTGGCGTCACTTATCAACATTAGAAAGTCATCCATTAACCTACCCCCAATTGAACTACTTCCAACTATGCATTATAACATTAACTTACATTTCAACGGATCTGACAACAGATTGGTTTCCGTTGATACGAAATACATACCAACAACTGATGACGGTTCCCAGCTATCTTTAAGGAGTCCAAATATTGAGGATAAAATAGTGGAATTAGCGTATTTGCAAGTTACAGGTGGAACATACATGCCAGAGGGTTCAAATGCTGCGATTGATACCTTCAGAATTACTGGCTTTTTACCCGAAGTGGTTGTTAGCACTAAATATGACTTCAAAACATTAAAGAATTTCTTCGACAGTGGGTCTTGTCTGATGGCAGTTGGCACTGGCAAAGAATCTGGGGCATTAGGTGACACGTTGCTGGCCAACCATGATTACTGTATTGAATACATTGATACAGATAACAAAACAATTTTATTATTGGATCCGTTGGATTCAGAACTCCGCATCAGAATATCTGCAGATGATTTCCAAAAGAGGATCCAACAGGTGTACATCAACTGGGACTATCACCAACTTTTCGCCCACAAACAATCGTTCACCTTTTTTTACGATTCTGCTCAGTGCAATAAGTTTGATTGCAATATGGACAAACCACTGTTTGAAGTGGTCAATACTTCGACTAGACGTGAATCTGTTTGGATATTGCTTGAAACGCATATAAGTGGGAGCAAAGAGGCCCGCACTCAAGATATTGCCTACTTGACGAATTTCTCTGACAGTGATATTTTTAAAAAAATATACATACCTGAAGGCTCAGCAGCGGACCTCGGATTGCATTTGCTGAAGCTTGAATTGAAGCCTCTTGAAGAGTATAAATTGCTGTGTTATTCTAGCAGCTCGCACTATTTCACCATCCATGTGCATTCCGTTTTACCAAATATCAAAGTTTCAAGAGTATCACAAAAACGTAATACAGCTTTCGTCCATTTTGCGGAAGAGATATCAAGTTTGAATACGACCTATGCCTCTCCTTACTATTTCACCAATCCAGCATTTAGGCTGAAAATTAAAAACCCAAAGGGGACAAAATCCCCACTTAATGTGGATCTACAACTGCTTTCTGAGATGAAACACCTTCCCTTGAACCTCCAGATATTTGAATATTCTGATTGGTGGCTACAGAAACCCATCTTGTTTGACAACTATTACGACCCCCACCATTATAGCAGGTTTGGACTCCCGCTGAATACAAACAACGATTACGTAGTGGTGTGTTCGTGCCAGAGTGACCTTGTTTCTCACGAGTCCTTTAAATTGGTGGCTTCTGCCAGCTCGAGCAAAGATGAATGTACGATGACATTGGAACGGGTTTCGTTGAAGTATGGCGGACTACTACACCAACAGTCGATGAATATTTTATTTGAGCCAGGGAAAACGAGAATAAAAGTATCATTAGCGTGTGACCACAATAATGAGTACTTTATTCGTGTGATACCTGACCCTGGAACCTCCGTTGGTGTCGCGTGCAATATCTTTGAGGAACAGACACACTCAGAGATATACTACGACAAACGGTTTTACGCTAAAGGTATACTCATCCCCCATTTACGCATTGACCAGACGCATTCACCGGTGCTTCTCTTGGAACTGGAGGATGTTCCGCTAACAGAGGCAAAATTTTCGATATTTGTTGGTTCCCGGTGGAAGGTTACGTTGTCTCCTCATTCGAAAACCACGGATGCCAATCGAAGCTAATGTTAGTAACGTATTATGCAGCATCATATACATATATATATATATATATATCTATTCAAAAGCGTATACACAGGACAACTACAGCAATGTATCACAGGTCATTCCAACCGAACAACCAGTTGCTCAGGGCGTGAACAACGCCTGTTTGCTGTTGTTTCGAGTTGGCGTCTTGCTGGCGTAACCTGTCCTCCAAGTTCTGAAGGAAGTGATGCTTGTTGCCATCTGTATTATGCAGGAACAACGACTTGCCATCCTTGACTGTCAATTTCTTGGTGAACGGGAGACTATTTTGTGTAGCATTGACACGAGATGGGAATGTGCTACCGTTACCTCCCTGTGCTTTCCTCTCCGTTGTATCACCCAGTTGATTCAGTACGGAATTCGAGTTTTGTTGTTGCTGTGATTGAGGTTGCTGGTGTGGAGTGACTGCCGCTATCGATGGCATCTCCCCGATGTTATCACTTGCTTCGATCTTACACGAGGCCAGCTGTTCCACTGTCTTCTTACTGTATGGGATGCATCCTATAGGGGCCCCACCTTGAACGGTCCCGTTCTCCTGTAGCGCACGTAGTGCGGATGCCTCCGAGTCGTATGTGAGCTTCACCCACCCATCCCCTGTGTATATAGGGTATTTTCTGGCCTTGACGTTTTCTTTACCCCCGCGCTTCAGGTTTGCGATATCGACCCCCGAGGGGCTTCTAAGTACTTCGAAATCTTCCAAGATGTTCCCAAAATGGGAGAAACGCTCAATGATGCGATTTGAAATGGACTCTGGGTACCCAAACACTATTACCGAGCTCTCATAAGGTTCCTTTGTCATTCCCATGGTTCTCGTTTCGCCCGAGGCAGACTCTCCATCTGTCGTCGTCGACGGCGCTACCCCCGTTGCATTTTCTTTCTGTGAGAGTCCCTTGGAGTCCTTCTTACCTCCAAATATCCCACCACTCTTACTATTTGAACTGCTGTCCTTGCCAAACACGCTCCGCAGGGTCCCCGTATGCTGATGTTGATGCGACGCAGGGGATGCCCAGAAACTGGTCAACTGGTTCCCATCAAGATAGCTTTTATCTGGCAGCATCGTGGAGACGTCTCCCCTTGCCCCACCGGACCCTTCCTCCTCGCGTTGCCAATCGAGGATCGACAGTGTGGGCGGCACGTCCCCCGTGTCGTTGAGAATGGCCTCTGGATTGAACGTGTTCTTAAGAGACTGATTGGGCGTCGAATCGTGCCCGCTGTGCTGTTTCCTAGAGCCGAAAGTGACGCTACTGAACCCTGCTGCGCTCGCCGTGTCCGCCTTCCCCGCACCTGTCATTGCAGACGCCGCATCCCCATCGCCCGATGACCTGAGCGACCTCTTCACTATACTCTGAGGAATTGTCCTCTTCCGTGGATTATTGAACCACGCCGGGTCCTTCTGCTCCTGCTGTTGCAAAGGTTGCGTGCTGAAGGACATACTGTTGGGGATCGTTTGCAGCCCCAGAGCGAAAGTGTTCTCCTGCTGTGTGCCCTGACCCTGCTGCATCTGATGCTGCGACTGCTGTGAGTGTTGCTGCTGCTGAAGGGGCTGCTGCGTGGAAAGAACAGCCACGTTGGCGAACCTGTTGTTAGCATCTTGCATCGTCAAAACAAGTATGGAAAAAAGTCAAATGTGCAACACAGTGGAAAAAAAAAGAAGCAAACAGAGGTAAGCAATATATTTGAGTCTGAAGGACAAAGCGTTTATGCAATTGGCTGATCTCAAAGGTACTGGTGTGTTCCTACTCTCTGCTCTACAGATGGCTGTTTGTATTTAAATTTTGATGAATCGAAGAAATAAATAAAGAAAAAATTGTTATGTACTTTTTTTTTTAGAGTTCTGGGTAACAAGAGAACCAACAAACGTGATAGCGCCGTTTACTAATCCTCACACACTCTCACAATGACCTTACCCTTGGCCTTGTTGCTCTTGAGACGGTCGATGGCTTTCTGGAAGTCCCTGAAAGAGAACGCGGAATCGATGACGGGAGTAAATTGTCCCTTCTGGATCATGATGCTTGCCAATTCCATGGCCTCAGACTCGTTCGCGCAGAACGAGTGAGAGAAGTTGAATTTCCTCCACGGGTTGAAGATACGGATTGCGTCCTTGTAAGGGATGATATCCTTGTAGTGCTGTTCGCTGCGCTGGTACTTCAATTTCCCGTCCCCCGCGATCGTGTTGTAGTACGAGTGCTCACCGATGGGTTTCAACAGCTCTTGGATCACTGGGAAGTACTCCGATGTGCCCACGGAGTCGAAGATGAGGTCGAACTTGCCGTGCTCCTTGACGTACTCGCGGATCTTGTCCATCTTCCCCGGCTGGTCGTACGGAATCAGCACGTCGAACCCAGCCTTCTTGTTGTACTCGACGGAGCTGGACGAACAAGTCCCCACCACGCTGCGAATCCCCAGTCTGTTCTTGCAGATCTGGATCAGACAGTTGGACACGGCAGTGGAGGCCCCGTTCACGAGGATCCGGGATTCCGGTGTCCATGCCTGCTTCTTGTGGAACAGCACCGCGTACGCGGTCCCAAACACGAGCGGGTACGACGCACACAGGTCCCACTGGGTCCATTCCCCGATGTTATCCCTGAAGTGTGGCATGTGCGACAGCGCGAGTTGTTTCTGCGGGCTCAAGATCAGGTAATTTGTCATGGCACCTCTCTCGCCGAGTAGGTGCTGGTAGTTCCCGTTAATGTGGTCCCCCACGTTCCATTTCGGGTTTACTTTGGCACCCTTCCTGACCACTTCCCCTGAGAAATCCCTCGAGTAAGTCTTCAACCCTGAACCTGAGACCCAGGGACTACAGAAGTCGTGGACGAAGAAATCGATTGGGTTGAGGGAGACGGAGTGGACTTTCACGACAAGCTCTGTGTCTGAGTAGCAGGTGTCCAAGTTGATCTCCCGCGTGGTGATAGCAGCAGGGGTTGAGTTGTTTACAAAGGTGACTGACTCCTGTGTCACAATGGCGGACATGATTTGTTATTTTCAATTGGTGTAGTTAAATGAAACAGAAAACGACTTCGAAAACAAATCCCTTCTCTAGGTGGCGAATAAGTGCTGTATTATTAGTATTATTATTATCATATATATATATATATATATATATATATATATAAGAGATGTAATGTGTAATAAGATGTCACAGCCCTTCCCGTTACATAATCACGAGAGGCTGAAAAAAAAAAAGGAAGAAAAAAGAAGGAGAAGGAAGAAAAAAGAAGGATGCTGCCAGACACCCAGGATACTGATGCTCTCCCACTCCCACTTGACTGCAGGACATGGCAAGGGGGGCTGTGTCTCTCCCCTCACCTCTATACTCTGTCCCCGAATGTTATCAAAGAATAAACATTAAAGATGGCCGTTATATTTGCTTGTTTGCCACTGTATCGTCCAACTCTATCTTGTCAACGAGCCCTGTGTCCACGTTGTAGATGAGTCCATAAAAATTTATTTCTGGACCTGCACTTTTCATAGTTGGCAACTCTTGCAATTTCGCGATTTGTTTCTTAACGTTCAGAATGGCCAATTTCTTCCCCAATGCCAGCAGGTCCGTTTCCTCCTCTCCAGCGAGGTTATGCACTCCATCGAACAGCTCTTGTATGTCTTCCAAGTATTTGTAAAGGACACCACACTGCAGACTCGGTTTCTCGAGCGCTTCTCTCTGTCCCAATATGCAGGTGTTTATCCCACCGCAGTCCGTGTGCCCACAGACGACTATATCCTTCACACCAAGACAGTGCACCGCGTACTCCAACGCAGCCTGTGTAGACAGATCATTCTGTTGGAACACATTCGCCACTGTCTTCACCGTGAAAACGTCACCTTGTTTGAAACCAAGACAAGACTCGTTGTACCGAGCGTCAGAACACCCGAGAAAGAACGTATGTGGGTTGTGTTTCGCTACCGCCAGTGGCGTGAATACTTTAGAGTTCTCTTGCTTCGTCGCTTGAACCCATTGTTCGTTGTTCGCCAGCAGGGGATGTTCGCCGGAGTAAGTTTGTGGGAACAGGTTAGCAGTAATATCTTTCCCCATTATTTCGTTGTGTCTGTGAGTCGTTTGTTGTGTGTGTGTGTGTTTTACTCTAGACTATATGCACCAAGACAAGATGCCACAGACAAACCACGACCGATTGATTGCATTGAACCGCAGGTTTATATACACGACTTCAGCGGATGTACAGGTACGAGAAGAAAAGAATGAGCCACCCTCGAAGCCCCAAAAGACTGATGACTTCCACACTGTGAACAAAGACCCAACTCATAATGATGTAAATGTCTTGTAATGCTTCCCCGCGATTAAGTGGGGGGGGGTCGCTCCACTTTCCCTCGTTTCCACACAATATTTTTTTACCTCTTTTCGGGTTATTTTTCCGTATTGTTCTCTGTTTCTCTTCGCTGCAGGTGATGAAATGTGCGCTCACAGAAGAGGGCGCACGGCCCTTATCGCGTGTTCCTCGAGGCTTTTGTCACGACCCCCGCGGGGGTTTCTGTGCGCGGAACACAGCGTGCTCACGCGCGCCCCTATCCATAACGTTGACGTCAAGCGCCAGACCGGTTTCGTCACCGCGCACGGTGTGACACGCGCACACTATCACTATCGCAGACACCCACGCACCCACGCACCCACGCTCTTCGGCGGCGCTTTCGGGGGTTTTCCCGTCGAGATTCAGCGCACAGTGGGGGCACTCAACAAGCCTAGTGTCTCGAGGCTGGCGGCTGTGTTCCAGGGACCGACAGACCGACTCTGTTGGCGGTCTTGGCAACACGTTCCACTTGCGACATATGTGACGTAGTGTATCTCTCCTTCAGGGACTCGTACTGCTGTTGGTGGGTAAGAAACCGCACCACGTCCGCCACGTGGTCCACGGGTGCAGCAGCGATGAGACCGCGGATCTGTACAGTTTCTTCCGCGGGTAAGAAAAAATGGGTTCTGCTGCCTCTCCGCGTGGTGTCGAGGGTGGATTCGCTACTAGCGGTGCCACGTGACAGAGCGATAATGCGGGCCCGCTGTTGTTCCAATTGCAAGCGACCGTCAAGGGCGCGCCGCTGTCCACGCACTAGACACCGCACAATACCACGGTACATACTTTGCTTTTTATCCATATTGCCCGTTGAACTTGCCCTTAGTGTTCATCAACCACTGCACGTAAGGTAACAAACCCCACACACACACACACATATATATATATATACTGCAACGAAATGCTCCATTGGTCAGAAAATGGGGAAGAGAGAGACACCAGCGGCGGCCGGGCAACACCTTATGGGATTTCCCTAGATTTGGTGCCGCGCATGGAAGAAGAAAAAAAATATAAATTTCTTACTACTGTGTGTTCGTAGACAATGATATTGTTAGGTAGAGCTCCACTCGTACAATCTACACTAAAAGATCATGCATGCCGCCAACGTTATTATATACATATGAAATATGTACGGTCAAACAAACCGGTGACGGCAATTAGCTTGAAGGACAAACTAGTCAAGTTCGCTTCTAAATTTAATGGTATGTTTTGATGTCTTGACTGAATTTCACAAGCAAAACATACCGTTAAACTGAGAAGCGTATTCGACGAGTTTGTCTCATTGTCAGGACTTAGCAATTCCTTTCTTGACTCCAGATTCATTAGGCACATTGTTGGCAGGCGCTTACCAGAATGTAAGAATTTGTTTAATAGAAAAAAAGGTTTCGAAGCACATCTGTGCATCTGGCGCGATGGTGAGAGAGCAACTCCGTGAGCTCTTTGATACCCATAACAAACACGTGGTAACTAGGCGTGTGGAAGTAAATGGTCTGCTGAGTGCAAACATTTGTGATACTATCTATCAACGTTTCAACGTTTTGAAAAAAGGTTCAGATTGCCTTGGGTATCTATAGAAACCGATGGCTGGATATCAAACAAGGGCACCGATTGTATCAGTGTCACGATCAATCTAGTTACCGGTAATATGGATAAGGCTTGCTTTCCGATTTACTTTGCAGAAGTTGAAACAAAAGAGAAGCAGGAGCTAACAGAAACCCTGCTATCGTTGATTAAAAGGTTCTCTCTATCGAAATTTCTCACCTCCTGTTGTACAGATAATGCATATTCAGTGATAGGAGCAACAGATTCATTGAAAGGAGACGAGCAATTCCCTTTTTCCAACTCTCACAACGGTTGTGCGGTACACCAAATTCAACTGTTTGTGAGAGCTTTAATCGATGATATCATTGAGAACCTGCAGAGAGATACTGAAAATACAGGTTCGGAAAATGATGAAGAAGATCTCGAATTGTTTCCTCATATTTGCTCAGTAGATATTGTCCAACGTCTGATGAAACTGCCCACGAAATTGAAAAAAAGTTCCAGTTTTAGGAAAAGTTTCAAGGACTGTGTGAAGTCAGGACCTCCGTCGTATTGTAACACCAGGTGGAACTCGATTTTTTATCTATTAGAACATTTCTTGAAAAACGTGGAAGGATATGAAAAGTTCAAAGCCAGCACGAGTCATGGTGACGAATTCTTTTTCGACTTTTGTGAAGCGGACGTTTCAACTGCTAAGATTCTTTATAAAGCTTTGACGCCTTACGAATCGTTAACGAAGATATTGTCTTTAGACAAGCCCGGTAGTATTTGTTTTTTCCCATTACTGCTATATTGTGAAGAGATGTCATTGGTTTGTGCTAGTGGACTAAGTGAGCTCTTGAGAAGACCGGTCAAACTTCAAAAATTCAAAGCGAAGTATGAAAAATACTACGCAAAAGCTTGTCTCTCCTATCACTGAATATGCATTATCTGCACAACAGGAGGTGAGAAATTTTTAATAAAGAAAACTTTTCAATCAACGATAGCAAGGTTTCTGTTAACTCCTGAATTCATCTTGTAAGTGCGTTATTTCATTATGATGGTATGAAAGTTGTGGAATTCGCAGAAACATTATTGGTTAATCCATACACCGAACTGGCCGACTTTGCATTCAGAATAATGAATATCGAATTGACTGAAAATGAAAGTGAAAACGATGAGGCAGAAAGTGATGATTTAACAAAAAGACGTGCTGACTATTTCAAAGTAAGAGCTGACGGTTGGTTTTCTATTGGGAACAGTCATTCTGCAGCGCCAGTGACGGTCGAAAAATCTAAAAAAGTCCTTGAAGAACATATACAAAAGGAGCTAATGGAGTTTATGAGGTTTTGGGAATTGGTTTTTGAAAAAACGGTAAAGTGTTTGGCACATGAAATGAAAATAAAGATCCGTGTGCTAGACATTTGTTATTTCGAGTTGTTACCGGGGGATAATAGCAAATTTCAGACCGTTGATAAATTTTATTTCGGAACAGTACTCTCCTGGGGTATTATATCTCAGTACCTTAATAAAACGAGGTCCGATTGGAGTGATTCGGTTGTTGATGTGTCCGACCACAGTATTCTGCCGAGTGTTCTGCATTACCTTTTCAGTATCAATGTCACCTCTGTTAACAGTGAAAGAGGATTTAGCAACCTGAAAAGGATATTCAATGATAACAGGCACTCTTTAGGCGATGAACTACTTATAAGCAGTACTATAAAGACACTGAAGCTTAAACTGTCTGTTGAAGAAATCAAATACGCCGAGCTAAAAAAGTTTTTAGACCGCAATTTGTAGAGTAATTATTCTTTTGTTAATATAATAAAACGACAGCTTTGAATAGGATTGACAGTACTGCTCCACAGAAAGCATAAATGTATGCCCCCTGTGTAAGTATTCTTTTGTGTTGGTGATATCACAACCCAACAGGTGTCCCTGCTGGGTTGTGTTCGTCCAGCCGTTTTGTCGTGCCACTGATAGGCTGATCCCGTTGGCTTTCGACAGCAAATGAAATGCAAACTCTGTCGAAAAAGTCAAGATAAGAAAGTCGTTTTTTCTTGCGTCTAGTACGCAAGAAACGTGCATCCGGGTAATAAGATTCTGTCTCGTGAATTTCACGTGCTTCAAATGCAATTTTTTCTCAGGTCCATCTTTGTTTTTTTCCAAATTCGGTCGGTCACCCCGACAACTCGGGAAAGCCAGACTCCCCTGGCACGCATCAACCGACCTTCTCCGAGATCACGGCCCACAGCAGCTGACCCAATCAAAAGTACAGCAACTGTTTTTTTCTCCTAGTCTCTTTGCGCGTGCCTTCTCTCTCTCGAGGTATTGTCTCTGCTCTGATTCTGTGACGCTTCATATTTTTCACCGCTTTCATAATATGATCATACAGTTAATACAAGACGTACATACATACATATATATATATATATATATAGGATTGATTGTGATAGTTAAACTACATTTTGCTGATACTCCATCGGTCCAGGGTAGACATCCATAAACTTGTACACTAGATTTCTCGAGGGAACAAATAGTGTTCAACATTTTACCTTTCTTTGCATATCCCCCTTAACTTATACACACAGAATCAATGCTTAGAAGACTAGTATCGAAGAGAAGCCTCGCAACATTGCCAGAGACCCTATTCCCCAACAAGTACGGTGGGAGGTACACGGTCACTTTACTTCCAGGGGACGGTGTAGGAAAGGAGTGTACTGATTCCGTCGTATCCGTGTTCAACGCGGAGAATATCCCCATCGACTGGGAAATCGTGAACATCTCAGGGCTAGACCACAAGGAAGGTGTTGCTGCTGCTGTGCAGTCGCTTCGTAGGAACAAGATCGGTCTGAAGGGTCTGTGGCACACGAGCAACGCGGACCAGTCCGGTCACGGATCCCTCAACGTCGCGTTCAGGAAGCAACTCGACATCTACGCTAACGTCGCTGTGTTCAAGTCCCTGAAGGGTGTCAAGACGATGATCCCAGATGTCGACCTAGTTGTCATCAGAGAGAACACGGAGGGGGAATTTTCAGGGCTGGAGCACGAATCCGTAGAGGGTGTCGTTGAGTCCCTGAAGGTGACCACGTTGCCCAAGACGGAACGGATCGCGAGGTTCGCCTTCAACTACGCTAAAAAGAACGGCAGGAAGGCAGTCTGCGCGGTGCACAAGGCTAACATCATGAAACTAGGTGATGGGCTGTTCAGAAACACGGTCACCAGCATCGGTGAGAAGGAATACCCTGAAATCGAAACGTCGTCGATCATCGTCGATAACGCATCGATGCAAGCCGTCGCAAAGCCACATCAGTTCGACGTCCTCGTCACTCCATCCATGTACGGGACCATCATCGGGAACATCGGTGCTGCCCTGATCGGTGGACCAGGGCTAGTCGCCGGTGCCAACTTTGGCAGAGAGTATGCCGTGTTCGAACCGGGTTCCAGGCACGTAGGGCTGGATATCAAGGGTCAGAACATCGCTAACCCAACGGCCATGCTGCTCTCCTCCGCTTTGATGCTGAACCACTTAGGGTTGACCAAATCCGGGAAGAGAATCTCGGACGCTGTGCGCGAAGTGATTGCCGAGGGAGAGGTTAGAACGAAGGATATTGGCGGTGACGCTACGACCACTGAGTTCACCCAAGCCGTCATTGAGAAACTGTCTCAGACACCTTTGTAAGAGTTCTCGTGTAATTTAACGCAAGACGAATATTAATCACAGCTTATTAGTATATACAACACATAAGAACGACGAACACATATCAACTAAGCCACTACTGTGAGGGGCAGTTCAAGTTAGAGCAGATACTCTTCCAGTTTATTTCGGTGGACGAATATGTAATTTTGATTGACCAATTTTTTTTTCCAACTTATTAAAGGGAGGCACACAGACGACTGGATCCTATTATTTGAGGGCTAGCCCACTCCTGTATTCTTCATACAACTCATGGAAACAACCGCAACATGCAATTAATAAATGAACCAGATACAGACTTCCACTTGAAGTTGAATGAGCAACTGTTTCACATCCCATACGTCATGTTGCAGAGAAACTATAAGCGATGGAACGAGTGTCTACACACGGAGGAGTCGCTACTTGCAGATGAGCTGGCACAGTTCAATGCCTTGATGAACCATAAGAACCTTAACAACGACAAACAGGCCGTATCCGTGCTGACCAAGCTCATCAAACGCATAGACGCTTTTGAGAAACGTATAGAGAAGATCACAACCCATGAGATGGAACTATTAGACAGGATAAACCACAGAATCAAGTTTTTCAAAGTACTACAGCGGACCAAGACGGAGAACGACAGATCGGGGCTCTTGCAATGGTATCAACAGTATACGAACTTGCTGATATGCGACTACCTGACAAGGAACAGCCCCCTCCCTCAAAATAACGAAATGAATCCCGGAGAGAGTTTCCTCATGCAACACCACCTAGACAAATTGTTGGATCACAGAGTTCTCGTCAACGCAAACAAGATATCAAAAGAATTGACAGAGCACCATGATCTGACGGCTTTACTAAACTGGGTGAAGGAAAACAACGCACATCTGGGACAGAGAAATTCGCAGTTAGAATTCAAGGCTAGGTTTCAAGAGTATATTGACGTTTTGAAATCTGGCCACCATGCGAAGGCAATCGAATGCTTGCAGTCACATCTGCTGAAATTCATGTCGTCCAACAGCAAGGAGATACAGACTGCTTGCGGGTTGATGGTTTATATCGACACTTGTGCCGAGCTGTTGCGCACGGACGAACAGCAGAACAACTTATCCGCTGACCCTTCAAAGGAATCCTTCACAGATTTACTCCCCATGTTTAAAAAAAATAAAAGTGCAGCATACCAGCACTTCTTTAGATGCGATTCACCCTTTGAATCGCAAAATTCGTTTGCGAAAACATCCCTGAATAGTTTAGATACAACGGCGAGTTTTTTCAACTCGACAAACCTTTCAGAGTACATGGACTTCTTGAAGGAGGAGAGGTGGCAGCAACTTAATGAGTTGTTTTTGGATGAGTACTATTCTCTCTATGGGATATCAAAGGATGACCCCCTGCTGATATACTTGTCTCTTGGAATTTCGACGTTAAAGACCCGCGCGTGCTTAGAACACATTGGCGACTCTTCTGGGAGTCACAGCATCCTCGATACAACTTTACATCAGCAGGAACACCTGAACCCTTGTCCTGTATGCTCGGAAAATTTTGCACCCATAGCAAAGGATTTACCATATGCCCATCACACAGAATCCAAGTTATTTGACAACCCAGTTATGTTACCGAACGGGAATGTCTACGACTTGAAGAAATTGGAACAACTGGCGCAAAAGCTGCGGAGGAAGAAAATATTCCCTCTACAGGAGTACGAGATACTGGATCCAATTGACAAGGAGGTGTATTCGAAGTCCGATTATATCACTATGTACCCAACGTAATTGGACAAACCCATTATATCTGGGTTCGGAGAGTATCAAGGAGGTAAAGATTACTCTCGTATATGACGGAATAGATGCCAAATATATTATACAAACCACACACAGACCCTTTATTCTTTTTTTTTTACCTGTCGTTCTCTAGTCTCTATCTTCTTTCGTGCGGGAGGAAACCTTCTTTGTCCTGTCGTATTCTTTGAAAATGTAGATTCTCGCGTCTCTCATCTCAGCAGGTTTGGTCGTGTCTTGTTCACTGTTCGTCCGCTTGTGGTGGTACGAAGGATAATTCGACCATTCAAACTTGCACGACCTGTCCAGTTGCAAGTCATTGTCCTTAGCCAGCGTCTTAATCTCCCACGAACTGTACGGTTCACCACTAAACGTCGAGACTATGATTTTACCGCAGATGTCGTCAAGGCCTGCACCCTTCCCGTTTGTCTGTCCCCCCAGATCATAACCTTGCGTGTGCGTGGTCTTTGCCTGCTTGATGTATGAGTTCACCAAGTTGAACAGTTGTTTCGCACTATCAAAGTACCCAAAGACTAATTCCTGGTGGTCTCTGATATTCCTATCCTGGTCTTTGACACCTTTCCCAGTGTGTGGGAAGTTGAACATAATGTTGTTCAAGAACTTGTGCGCCCATTCTTTCCCCAATTGTTTCTTCCATGGGGTGTGTTTGGACAATTTGAAACTGCGGATCAGATTGGTAGCGTCAATTTGGAAGAATATCTTGACCCCAGCATCCACCAAGTACTGGTAATTCTCCTCAAAACTGTTTGGATATTTCAGCTTCAGTTCTGTGGTGGAGGCATCAAAACTGGTGGCGATCAGGTTCTCCGGTAAAATATAACCCTTCTCGACAATGGCCTTCGCGAAGGAAAAATCACCCTCACCCACAAGCAAGAGAGTCGATTCCTTGTCAAACGGGATAAAGGAGGCCTCCCTCTGCCTCTGGGCCTTCTGCTGCTCCATTGTCTTCTTAGAGTACTGCGTCTTCGCCTTCAGCTTGTTCTGCTGCTTGATCTTAACGGCACTCGCCTGACTCGCTTTGGCCTTGTGGTTCATCAACGCAGCCTTCAGCCCCTTTGGCTTCACTTTCCCCTTCAATTTTCTCGCCATATTGCGTTGTATTTGGTGTTCAATCAGAGACAGAGAGAACCACCCCCATCAAACAACGAATGCGATGCAATGCGATGAGTTGGAATCTTGTACAGATTTCAGTTTCCGCTGAGTGAAAAATTTCACGTTCCGCCTCGGTGCCCGTTCAGTCACGTGATGGCTGCTACTGGAGGGGAGGAGACGGAGACGGCGATACACTTCCAATACTTCACCTCACAGATATGCGGTATATTGTATCGATCATCTCACAGCGCGTTAACGTAGAACGCTTCTTCCAACACTGCGACGAATCAAATATGACGTTCAACGTTAAGGGACCCTTCCAGATTTTTAACGTTTTGGGGAAAAAAGGAAACTCGGAGTCACCGATTCGTCGTATATAAAAGAGAACTTGAGGGAGAACTTGAGGGAGAACTTGAGGGAGAACTTGAGGGAGAAGGTGGTGAAGAAGGGTTTCCAGTTCTGTTTTCAGCAGGTACACCAACAACAGCAGGTGTGTTACTGTCCCCATACCAAGATGCCACAAACACCAAAAAGACACGTATATCACACGTCCACTACAGATCTGTCGCATGCGATCGATAGGTCTATAGACGAGAGTATTTTCCCCGTGGCGTACACGGAGGAGGAGGAGAACTTCTTTTTGTCGAACCCGAAACCTTCGTACCTCTCGTATCTAGTCGAGGACGTCAAAGAGTTTCTGAGTCACCAAAGACGTATGAAGAGGGACAAAGTTGTTCTCGTTACTTCAGGGGGCACAACGGTCCCGCTTGAGAACAACACTGTCCGGTTTGTCGATAATTTCTCTGCTGGGACTAGAGGCGCATGCTCTGCAGAGTATTTCTTGAAACACGGGTACAGCGTTATTTTCCTACACAGGGAATTCTCCCTCGTGCCCTTTGACAGGTTGTTCCAGCACAACAACTTGGATAATAACAATTTCCTGGACTTCTTCGACAACGAGGGGAATCTGAACACGGAGTATAGGGATACGGTCCTGGAGAACAAGAGGTTGTACGAACAGTACCTGAACGTGGAACAGACGCTGTTAATGCTCCCCTTCACGACGGTAAACCAATACCTGTGGTCCCTGAAGAGCATCAGCCAGCTTATGGACCAAAGAAGTAGCCTGTTCTACCTGGCAGCCGCGGTGAGCGATTTTTACATCCCGTACTCGAGATTGCCAAAGCACAAGATACAGTCTAGAGACTACAAACTGAAGACAGAAGGCGATGCGGCGAATGGGGACGGTGCAGCTCAACAACAGAGCACCACGACCACTGCAGATGGGAAACTGATAGTCAGCATGGACCCTGTACCTAAATTCTTGCGGCGACTCGTCGAATCATGGGCTCCAGAAGCGATGCTCGTGTCGTTCAAACTCGAGACAGACCCGTCCATCCTGCTACAGAAGGCGCAGCTGTCTCTGGAAAAGTACCAACACCAACTAGTCATCGGGAATCTGCTGCAAACTAGGAAGCGGGAAGTCCTGTTCGTCGCTCCGGAGCTGCAGGGAGGACGGTGGATAAAGCCGGACTCGGACCACGCGGACCTCGAAGAGGTCATTGTGAAAGAGGTCTCGAAACACCATGACAATTGGATCAAGAGCGGTAAAGTGTAATGACTGCCATAATACCTCGCATCCACACGTAACTACCGTAACATATCCGTAACTACTCATATAAGTACATATTCTCACGAGCTGGAACAGGTTTAAACAGAATGGCATAAACCGCAGGGAAAATAAAAAAAAAAAGAGAAGCTGGAACTGCAAAAGTGTAACGCTAGTCAGAGGTCAACCTTTTTAAAAGAAATCACTTCAAGAGAGGGTTACTTTAACAACTGTTGATCTAGTTACGAGTGAAACGTGTGAACTGTGTGGTGTTTGTGTGTGTTCAGCTGTTCTTCACTCTGACTCTTCCCAGTTTTGTTTACCTTAATAACCAGGACCCTGTATAGAACAAAATGACGTCAAGGATGAAGGAAGGATTGAAGAAGGATACTTCCCGTAAGGATAAGAGACGGTACAATCTGGAGAATAGAGTGAGTAAGATAACGAGCAATTTTGTCCAGGAGAAGGATCTCCATTACAAAGACCGTCTGACTTCGTTGCAAACGAGTCTAACCACGCTACATCAGGGCACGAACCCGCTTTATCTGAGGAACCTGCGCGATATCGAGGAGGAGAGGGACTTGGAGCTGGTCCGGTTGCGGTTGTACGAGGAGTACCGCGTGTACCGTTCCGGAATTGAGTTTCAGGAGGACATAGAGAAGGCGAAACAGGATCATGAGAAGCTGGTCAAGTTGTGCAAGGAGAGGTTGTATTTCAAAGTTGAGCAGAAGATCAAGAAGCTGCAAGAGGAACGACTGCTCATGGATGTCGCTAACATGCACTCCTACTCGATGGACTACAGCAGACCGCTGATATACCAGAAGAACACACGGTCGCACACGGCAAACAACAACAGTGTTTGGGAATCGTCGTCGAATGAACTCAACAAGGATGCCGGGTTTGGAAGCGCTACAGACACCGCTACAGGTACAGAGAGGAGGTCACTTCGGAGAAGACTGCATATGCAGGAGGGGAATAAGAGCGGCACGGATATGGACAACGCGGGCACGAACGGGGGATACTACAGTAGTACCTTCAACGGTGGAGTTGCGACGGGAGACTACACCGAGGATTCCGACTCTAGAGCGAGATACTCAACTGCAGGGAACGGCGGCACTGGCTCTGGGTCCGGCAACAAAGGGCGCACAAATGCTGGCGCGAAGGGGAGCAAATCCAAATTGGCTGGGCAGAATGGTGACACACAATCTGATACTGAATTCTTGCAGGGGATAAGTGACTACGCCGACCTACAAACACTGCTATTTGGTGAGAAGGAGGCGAAAAGCTCGAGTAGCTCGGCCAATGCCAATGGGGGTAGTAAGAAGAAACACAGAATAAATCCACGGTACTCTACGAAACCCGCACCACCGCTCACCTCGCTCACCATGGATGAGGTCACCGAGGACATCGCAGTTATCAAACAGCTCACAAACCAGCCACCGGGTCCCTTCAAGGTACGAACTGAGTGACAACTTCCGGTATTTAAAGATACAATGATCAAAGAAAACGACAACTTCTAAATATATAAATATTTTTCACTTTCTGTCATCGCAAGCGCTGTGGTAGTCTGTTTCCTTCTTGTTTGAGCAGGTCGGTACTGCCAACAACAGTACAGCAGAATATCTAATACGGCATTTCCCTTGATGTGCAGTAAGTAAAGGCGTTTTTCACAATTATCTCTCCCTCTTTCTTCCACTTTATAATGTACTTCTCTTCTAGAATACGATCGTTTTACAGAGAACAGAGAAGGATCCTGGCAAGAAATTCCAAGAAAGTACTATTAGCACTGGTCTTATTGTCGCTGTTTGCGTACTACCAATTCCTCACTCACTATAACTATAAAGAGGACCCCCCGTACTCTGAACAAAACTTGGACTCTGAGACGCAGCAAACGTTTTTCGATGGGTGCGTTGACACGGAGCAGTACATGGCTGATGCATCTTACCGTAAGATGAACGCCACATTCGTAATGTTGACACGGAACGAGGAACTGGAAGAGGTTCTCTCTACCGTTTTGCAGTTGGAGGCCCGCTTCAACCAGTGGTACCAGTATCCGTATGTGTTCTTGAACGATGTGCCCTTTAGCGATGACTTCAAGAGCAAAGTAGTCGCATCCACTCGGAGCAAAGTTGAGTTCGGCACTTTGAGCGAGTTGGAATGGGAATTCCCGCAGAAAGTGAGGAACAGTTCCCTGTTCAGAGAATCACTGGCAAGCCAGATGGATAGGGGAATACTGTATGGTGATCAAGAATCGTACCACAAGATGTGCCGTTTTTACTCCGGTATGTTCTATAAACACCCGCTCGTGAAGCAATACGAGTGGTATTGGAGGATTGAGCCTGATGTTGACTTCTACTGTGACATCACTTACGATCCCTTCTTTGAAATGCACATAGCGGGGAAACAGTACGGGTTCACGGTGATCATACCGGAACTGTACTGGAGTGTCCCCAACCTGTTCAGGTACACGCAGGCGTTTTTGAGAGAAAATGGGTGGCCCCGGCTCGGTAGTCTATGGAAGTTGTTTACGTACAATATGAACATCATGGATACTAGCGACCCAGAGGTTTCCCAGTGGGTCCATTTGGATGAGCAAGTGGACGCGAAGCTTCGAGAGAAGGTCATCATTAATCTGTTTAGGGAGGGTAGGTACGACGATGAGGATACTGCCCTTGAAACATTGATAAACAGGGCGCAGTCCAAAATACCGATATTCGAGGATAAGTTCAACGATGAGGAGCTGAACATGTGCCACTTCTGGTCCAACTTTGAGATTGCCAAGATATCTGTGTTTGAGAACGACGTGTACAATGCGTACTTCGAGTACTTGGAGTCCAGTGACGGGTTCTGGCGCGAGAGATGGGGCGACGCACCAGTGCACTCCCTCGGGCTAGCCCTCACTTTGGATGTTGAAGATGTGCATTATTTCCGGGATATTGGCTACAGACACTCCACGTTGCAACACTGTCCTAAGAATGCGGACACTCCCTACGAGTATTTTGCGAAGGAGACCAGGTTTGAACGGACAGGGAAGGGTGCAAGATACGACAAACCCACGGACTACGGCGTTGGCTGTCGATGCCAATGCAACAGTAAGAAGCAGGATATTGAGGACACATCGTACCCATGCATGGACATCTGGTTAGAACTAGCGCACCAAATGCACCCAGAGACGAATTTTGATGGCAAGTATCACCCTAGAGTGGACGCAGCACAAATTGAAGATCAATTGAGACAGTCTCTAATGTCATGAAGTAACACACAGTTAACAAAAAAAAAATATAATTCCCATATTACTTAATAGATAACACATACGTTACAGATACAGATATAATAAAGACATAGTTACAATTTGAATCTTTCGCGAAGACGGTTTTTCCCTGTTGTTCCCCCAATTTAACCACCGAAACCGTACAAAGTTCTACCTTGTCTCTTCAAAGCGTAGACGACATCCAGAGAGGTGACAGTCTTTCTCTTGGCGTGCTCGGTGTAAGTGACGGCGTCTCTGATGACGGATTCTAGGAAAGTCTTCAAGACGGCTCTGACTTCTTCGTAGATCAACCCAGAGATACGCTTGACACCACCTCTTCTCGCCAATCTTCTGATCGCTGGCTTGGTTATACCTTGAATGTTATCTCTAAGAATCTTTCTATGACGCTTAGCACCACCTTTACCTAGACCTTTACCACCTTTACCTCTACCGGACATTATTTGTTAGTTTGTTTTGAGTTTGGTTATATAAAACTACTGTGAATATAAACGGGAAATGGAACTGAGACCCACTACCACAAGATATCAACATCTTACCTCTATATATATATATACAACAGGGGCATCGATGCTATTACAACTGCAAAACAAACAAACAAACAAGCAAACCTTCCCACACTGTTCAGCGGGTGACGCCTGGCGTAAAGTTAGTGCCAGAATGCTTCACATCTGGCACGCGAAACTCTCAGCACGCCTACGAGACTGGGCAGACGAGAACTCTACCCGCGAAAACACTCACTGCAGAGAACATACAACAAAGAAGCGGAAGGGAACAAACAAACGCGTTACAAAAACGTGTCTTTTTTTCGCGCAGAAACAACGCGCGGGAGGCGTTCAGGCCGTGCTCAGTGTTTCGCAGTGCGAAATCGGTGGAACGGCCTGAACACTATTCCGAGCATGGCATTTCACCCTCTTCTTACAGAACAGTTTGGCTTTTGTTTGTTTGTTTGTTTGAGTAAAAGAAGCACATACAGGTATATAAGTGATTGGTTTGGGATAGTTTTGGTGTAGGTTTTTTTCGCCTCTATCACATAATTCTTCTTTTTCTTGTGTAGCAACATATCAAACACAACCAATCAACATGGCTAGAACAAAGCAAACAGCTAGAAAGTCTACTGGTGGTAAAGCCCCAAGAAAACAACTAGCCTCCAAGGCCGCTAGAAAGTCCGCCCCATCTACCGGTGGTGTCAAGAAGCCTCACAGATATAAGCCAGGTACCGTCGCTCTAAGAGAAATCAGAAGATTCCAAAAATCTACTGAACTTTTGATTAGAAAGCTGCCATTCCAAAGACTGGTCAGGGAAATCGCACAAGATTTCAAGACCGACTTGAGATTCCAATCTTCCGCTATCGGTGCCCTACAAGAATCCGTCGAAGCTTACTTGGTCTCCCTATTTGAAGACACTAACTTGGCCGCTATCCACGCCAAGCGTGTTACCATCCAGAAGAAGGACATCAAGTTGGCAAGAAGATTGAGAGGTGAAAGATCTTGAAGAAATGGGAGGGTCCCCCATTTTTTTCTTAAATTAGATTTTTTGTAACTATTATTACACCCGACTCTCCTAGGTTGCATTGCAATGACAGGAGAAGGATAGTGGGTGCTACGGGAGGTAAAAAGTAAAGGATTTGAAAAATAATTCATTGATCATCGAATCGTGGTGTAACTGGTAAAGGTTAAGAGTTTGCCCTCTTTTTTTTTCTTCGGGAAAAGGTATATAAATGTATGTTCACGCCCATAATGTATTATCACTTTTCTATTAATGTATTACCATTGTGTTTTAGAACAGATTCTTAAGATTGAACTGGGACGTTACCGGCGAAATAAAGTTCCCAATATCGAAATATTCACTACACGCTTCCTGTTTTTAAAGGGTCTGCAAAAGGGAAAAAAAAGAGACAATGCAGTGACATATATATATATATATATATATATATATGTAGAGAGAGAGGGACGTATGCGTATGCGGGGATGGATCGTTCTTGTTGTTAAAGCTTCTCTAATAGAGATACGTTGTCTCGTTTGGCTATATACTCACTTTGTAACCACAACATATCTACCCCCCCTCTAAGCTATGTCTTCGTCTCCCACCAACACAACCGATCTACCCTCTCTGTCAGAAAGCAGCGGGGTGCTCCAGTACATGTATGATGTCTCCAAAACACCATACCCGGGGTTGGTGAACGCGGGGATGCTACTCGCAACCCCAATAATCTCACCTGCGGCACCACTGCAGGTGATGGCATACGAATCAAAGTCCAAAAACCCACTCAGGGGTCTCGGGTCCTTCGCACGCACCAGCAACGTCCAGCGGTTGGGAATCAGCAACAAAAACGCCCTGCTATTTGCAGCTGCACAGGCAGCGGGTTCCTGGATGATCTACGATAACGACATGGAGAGTGGGAGTGGGTTTCTAATGGCTTGGTCGACTTTGTTCCTTTTGGTGAACGGTAAAAAGTCGCTGAACTCGTTGAAGTATGGTAAAGTCTGGCCCGTGTGTCTAAGTGGGGCTGCATTGACTAGTTCTCTAATATACGGTAAGAGGTTCATCACTGGGCGTTTCGAGTGATTTTTTCCATCTTCACACCGTTGTGTACGATCTTTTATAGTACATAATATTCAACCTTGATTATTCATTCATTGTGCTTTTTTTCATGTAAAGTACATACATCAGATTACCAGTGCAAGTGGTGTGACTCATATGCCATTGACTGGTGGCACCCAAATGTTTGAAAACTGTGGTGTATAAGTCTTTTTGTCTCTCTGTGTTGAGATGAACTGGAAACCGCGATGTCAAAAAATAGAATAGAAAAATTGAAAATAGATAAAGGTTGGCAGTAGGGAGTATACTTCATCTCTTCCCTTAGAGATGTAAAAGAAACACTAAACAGGGAATCGCTATCTACCTGACTGTGGAATAAAATGACCGCTCAATGCACAGCAACAGTGGGCTCATCGACCATTAACTTGGTTAAAACAATCGTAGGAGCTGGCCTCCTCGCCATCCCGTACGCATTCGCTCAAGATGGGATCCTTGTCGGTATCTTGCTGACTCTGTTGGCTGCAGTGACGTCTGGGTTTGGTCTCTTCGCACTGGCCAAATGTTCAAAGACTTTGATCGACCCGAGACGCTCGTCGTTTTTCACTCTTTGCATGCTGACGTACCCAAGATTATCACCTCTGTTTGACTTCGCAATGATCGTGCAATGCTTCGGTGTTGGATTGAGTTACCTGGTACTTATGGGAGACATATTCCCTGGACTATTTGGAGGTGATCGTCAGTACTGGATCGTTGCATCTGCAGTGATCATTGGTCCACTGTGCTCGTTGAAAAAGCTGGACCACCTAAAATATTCCAGCGTGTTAGGGCTCTTTGCTCTGGTGTACCTGGCAGTTCTGGTGCTTTCAATGTTCGTTAAAGACGTGATCTTAACTGATAATTACAAAGTTGTTAGGGGTACAATTTTGTGGTTTGAAATATACAGTGTCAAGGGCTTACTCTCCACCTTCAGTATCATCATATTTGCATACGTCGGCGCCATGAATTTGTTCACTATCATCAACGAGTTGAGTGACAACAATATTACAAACATTTCCAAGATTATCAATCGGTCGATTGCAATCTCCACGGTAGCGTTTTTATCCGTCGGCATTACTGGATATTTGACCTTTGGTAGTAACACGTTGGGTAACATCATATTAAACTACGATCCAAATTCGATATGGGTAAACATCGCGAAGTTTTCACTTGCCTCCATGCTTCTGCTGTCGTTCCCTTTGTTGTTCCATCCTCTGCGTATTGCTTGCAACAACTTAGTCGTGTGGTTTGAAATAAACTTCAACGAGGCACAACCTTCAAGCTATTATACAAGCACTTTCGTCAATGCGACTAACCACAGTCGGACCCCGATTCAACTAGAAGATGAGGAGGGCCAGGCGGGAGACAATTATGAAGATGCCCCGCTCGTCTCGGACAGACAACCGACCGCAGACGATGTCGAGATTGACGACGACCTTCCAGGTTCTATTGAACAACACAGCTCTTTCCCGGACTCAAGGTTTTACAGTATCACCGTCGGTCTTCTTGTAGTCATGTACCTCATTGCGTTGCGGATCACCTCGTTTGCCCTCGTACTAGCATTGGTTGGGGCCACCGGTTCCACTTCGATATCGTTCATATTGCCAGGGCTTTTCGGGTATAAATTAATTGGATCAGACTCGCTAGCCGTTGGTCAGATGATATCGCCTAGGGACCGTTTTTACAAAAACTGCAGCTTAGCACTCGTGTGGTTCGGTTTTGCAGTGATGATCCTGTCTTTGTACGTCACAATGGTTTACGGAGCATAAGGCGCAGTAATATTGACACACAATTAAGCATGTTATCCACCGATAATATATACCGTTGTCTTTACATAATTTTATATTACGGACATCTCTCCCTTTTGGAATATGTGGTGCGGATGGGAGAAATCGTAGTGGAATAACGTATTGTATAGAGTGCTACACGGAAAGGTGACGATAACTAAGGATAATACTACAAACTTGGAATTAATGCAAATAGAGAGAGGGGGAATGGAATATTATGGAATCAGTAGGTGCTTCAGTTCCAAGTGGAGGGAGGGAGAACGCCCGCCGGTTGAGTCCAGCATACGTTACAGACCATTTAACTGATCTCGGTGTGAGTTTTGTCACCTATTAATTCGTTAGCATACACCAGTATTGTGCAGAAAACATTGCACCAATTCCAGAACCTCCAGGCATCGACAACAACTGTCTCATTCTGGTCTGTATTGTAGCCGAAAAGTATGTTATTACAGCCCCAGAGACAGAGTTCGTTTTTCAGTTCGCTAGAATACTGTAGAATTAAGTGCGCGTACATGGCGATCAGAATACAGGGGCTGTACCAGTATACCAATTCCATAACTTTGCGACTTCGCCTTTGCTCCCTTGCGTCCTTTCTCTGTAACGACGGTACGATCCTTGTCGCTGAATAGAAAATTAGAATCCTGAAACATAGATTTATCACAACAGCTGGTGACACGGACTCTAGTGACATCTTCCAAGTCATGAGTAAAATCTCTCTGATTGAAAACGGTACACTTAGCGTAAAATTCTTGAAGAATTTCCAAATAGGTTTGCAGAATTTCCACGTGTTGTTGAGCAGTAGAGATGGGTTGTAGTTGAAAGTTCCAGATGTACCCGTTCTTAAAATAAAGTTATCCCATGCCATCTCTATGTTCTTCAAGATTACATTGTTGTAGTAAAAGATGAGATTATTTCTTATCGGCAAATTGCCCTGTCTCTTCTGCCACACATCTTTGAACAGTTCCAGTAATTCGTCTGTGGCCGTTGTTGCTAACTTTGGTGATATTTCGTAGATGCAACGGACAATATAGGCAAAGAATAGAGAACTTTCAATAACCGACCCGCTATCAGATACGATACCATAGATGCCCAACCCGCAGACCAACGAGAGAACAAACCCTAACAGAGAAGCAGTCTGTACCGTGAGTTCCCAAATTGGAGTCACGTATATTCTGTACAGGTAATACAGTGCTGCTGATATAACGGCACTGGATGTAAGCAGCGACGATATAATCCATGCATTTGAGTTCTTCTCATAGCACAACCATTTGTTGGTCTCGCCTATGGCCTGGATGGCAAGGATTGTGAAGAACCCCTCGGATAAAGTAAAGAAGGGCGTCGAGTGCGATAGAACAAATTTCCATGGGGTTACCACATATTTGTAATAGTAGTAGTAAAAAATCCAGTTGGCCTCTGAAGAAGACATACTCACGTTCAGTATGGAGGTCAATGATTCGATTGGAATGGCATCGTTTTCAATAATCTTGTGCAATTCTGCATTGGAGAACCCGGATAGGAACAAATGTAATAATGAAGCAATGATGAAGTGCTGACAATAGTACAAAATGCTACTCAGTACTATATAGGTTCGGTTCCCATTCTTTCGAGCGATAATGCTCAATGTCGTCGAAACAAAATATAGTATGAAAAGCGTTGCCGTAAATGCAAGTCCACAGTACAGCCCTCCTACTTTGAACGATATCGGTATGGAAATTAACGTTAACAAAAGATAGAGTGCGCCGGAGCAAATCCGACAACCTCTTATAAAACCAGAAGTCAGTGTTGCTGTCATTGGATGTACGCACACAGAGACAGATCTAGATTTTTGAAAAGAAAAGTGAACAGAATGTTGACGTTGCAGGAAATGGAAGTATCAAAATCGGAGCTCCAGGACTTCTAAAAAGAGTAACAGAGATCGGGAGGGAAGGGGAAAACACTGAAACACTTTGCTCTGCGAAATACAAACTTGATCGAGAAGATATAGACCTTCTACAATTTATTGATACCAAAGTGTACCCCTCGGAACACAATTGAACAACCCTTAAGCAAAAGTCGACGGAAACTGACCTTCAGTTGCTCCAAATCTACAGTCTGCAGATTAAAGTATTGATTTTTTACATAATTAACTCGAAAAGAACCACAAAATTGAACTTTTTCCGCAGTCAAAATTTTGATGGTCCAAATTCCGGGTAACGGCATCAATAAATTCTTGGAAAATTTTTGCGATGAGCTTCCCCGTTCAATTGAGTGCACTCGCATTGTGCAAGCGTGGTGCTAGCTGAGTTGTTGCTTCAAGATATCTGTAGAATACATTCAAGAATGAATAACGGATCTGGGAAACGTGGTAGGAAGGAATTGAGGCATCTGAAAAGAACGACCAAAAGACCGACAATTGAGGATCCGCCAAGGGAGTCTGCACCTGTTGAAGATGACTCTGTCGGCCCAGCAGACCAAATGGTAAATGTATCTGATTCTGAGGAGAACAGTGACGGCTCGGACTCTGATGCTGAGGTTAGGAAAGGTAAGGTGTACGGTGCGCTGCTAACAATCCTGAAATCCGAACATCCAGAAGCAAAGAAGAGGAAGACAAAAAAAAGCAGCGATGGAGGTGAGGTTGACAAAATACCGGTACACATTGACGACCACGAAGAATTGGAGGAAGAAAATGAGGAAGAGCAGATCGATAACGCCATTCTTGATAATAGGACGCAAACGGATAGCGAGGACGAGCAGGATGTTGCCGCGGAGGAGTTGGATAGTGAAGATGAACAGGATCCATTTGAATCCCATTTTAACCAACTCCCAGAGAGTGAGATCAATGCACTAGACTCTGCCTTCAAGTCTAAACAACTGAAATACCGCTCAGTGAAGTTGCAGCCAGCTAAGGTGACGAAAGTCAAGGACGAGTACCTAATCTATTCAGAGCCAACTGTCCCTGGTGGGAAACAGCTATCCAAAAAACTTATTGAATCCAACACCAAATGCTCTATCGGTTCTTATTTTTTGAAGAAAAGATTGAAAATCCAGAACGACTTATTGGAGAACAAACCGGACAATTTGACCTCCATTCAGAAAGAATTGGTAGACCCAATGTTCCAATACAAAGATATCCTCTATGAGTACGAGAATTACGGCAAAAGTGAGGATGAATACAGGCAACTGTACGCGTTACATGTGTTAAATCACGTCTATAAGACGAGAGACCGGATCCTGAAAAATAACCAGAGACTGCAAGAGAATAGCGATACTGAATGTTTGGATCAAGGGTTTACCAGGCCTAAAGTTTTGATTATTGCCCCCACAAGGGATACTGCTTACAGTATCGTGACCACCATAATCAATAAGTCGGGCATTGACCAAGTAGACAAGAGGGGTAAATTCAAAGACCAGTTCTACGAGGATTCATTACCGCCGTCATCGAAACCAAAGTCGTTTCAAAGTATTTTCAAGGGTAACACAAATGATTTCTTCGTTCTCGGGATGAAGTTCACTAGGAAAGCTATCAAGCTGTATAGTAACTTCTATCAATCTGATATTATTGTTTGCTCACCTCTAGGTCTACAAATGATTGTTGAAAATACTGACAAAAAGAAGAGACAGGATGATTTCCTCTCATCTATTGAGATTACCATCATCGATCAATTACATTCCATTGAATATCAAAACATCTCCCATCTATACACCATTTTTGAGCATTTGAATAATATCCCAGATGAACAACATGACGCGGATTTCAGCCGAATTAGAATGTGGTACATCAACGACCAGGCACGATTCTTCAGACAAACGATGGTGTTTACAAAGTACATCTCCCCCACGGCCAACTCAATAGTCAACGGAAAGTGCCGCAACTGGTCCGGCCGTTGGAAGAACCACAGAATTGTGTCAAACGAGGCTTCTCATATTGGTAAGTTAAGCCTGAGAGTCCGCCAAATCTTTCAAAGATTCGAGATCACCGGTGGATCCATCGTAGACGAACCGGACTACCGGTTTAAGTTTTTCACCAGTGTTATCATCCCAGGTATCTTGAAGAGTACTGGATACGAGGACGGAATTCTGATATACATCCCTGAATATACGGATTATGTCAGAGTGAGAAACTACTTGAAAGAGAAAACCCGCATTTTGTTTGGTGATATCAACGAATATTCAAGTCAGAAGCAGCTCACCACAAATAGATCTTTATTCCAACAGGGAAGGCTCAAGGTCTTACTCTACACGGAAAGATTGCACCACTATAGACGCTATGAAATAAAGGGTGTTAAAAGCGTTATTTTCTATAAGCCACCCAGCGATCCGGAGTTCTATACAGAAGTCGTTCGGAACATTGGGAGAAATGCATTTTTGGGTAACACAGATCTTAATATATCTACTGTGAGGTGTGTTTATTCAAAGCTAGATGCATTGGCCTTGGAAAATGTTGTCGGAACTCAACGAGCAGGTGTTTTGTGCCACGGTCAAAATGAAATCTACGAATTTAAGTAATCGTACTTTCCATTTCACATGCATTAAAGCTAAAATTACTAGGCGGATAACCCTTTGGTACGTGACACACCTTTTTATAGATTTGTAATTATAGATATCAGCGTTTGTCTACTGACAGTTGTTCATCTCTCTCTCACAACTTTGGTTTAACCGGCGCATTTTGTATACCGCAGTAACTTTTTTTTTTTTTTTCATTATAATTATTCGAATAGAACTGGAGTAGATATTTATGAAGGAAGGTTGTCTTAACATATACAAGGATCACCGTTGCTCCCGAATTAGAGTGCCATATCAAGTAAGTTTATCACATCTGCTTCTTTCAGGACTATACACAGAAACTTGTTATGAAGATACAAACGAATGCTGTTAACATCTTGGAGAGAACCTCAGCGTTCTTGGAGTCGGGGGTGATTCCAAAGGTCCCCGCGTGGTACAATGTCGTGGCAGCGAACCCACCAAAGAAGAAGTTCGAACGAAAGCCCATATTTGTAAATCCGTCAACGGGCAAAGCGCGTGTTAATTTGAAGTCCTTTTTGGACAATAAGAGAAATGCGCATGAAATATACAAAACGAGATACAGCATGGCGGATAAACAGGTCTCGCACAACGCATTGTATAGGCCGCCGAAACTAGTTTATCTAGAAGATCAGCTGAGACAGTTGTTCTATGACCAACATCCATGGGAGAGGTCCAGACCGATGATTCTAATTGAGAATAATGTGACCCCGAAATTTGACTGGAGCAGAATTCAGCAGCTCGGTAAAAGGTTGGACGGTGAAAGCGTTGTTCAAAGGGCATTGTATCTGCTGGAAGTGGGGCATTGCGATTCTCTTTCGACCGCTTACTACAAAGCAAGGTTCGAGTTCTACCGTATACGGATGCAGCAAGAACTAGAGGAGCAGATTTCTCAAGAAGAGGCAGCTATGTATGGTTCAGTCTACGCCCAATCTGCCATCGAATTTGGTCTTGAAAAGGAAGGAAAGGTCATAGAGACTTGGAAGAGGAGAGTTATCAAGGAAACTGAAGCTATGTTGGCAAGACGTGCAAACCCATCCGAGTCGTGGAACCCTGAGGAATTGGAAGGTGAAAACGAAGAAACCGCTGAAGAAAAGGATGGACAGGAAGTGGAGAATCTCTTCCTATAGTTTGGGAGAGAAACAAAAACCCTAGCCTCATGTAAATATGTAAGAGAAGGAATTGAGCATCCACATATTTGTTTTTCTTTCCTTCAAAAATAGTTAACATAATCAATTCATTACAATATCGGACTCTCGTCTTGAGTTAGTCATATTTATTTCCTCAACGGAACGTCACACCGCTAACAACAGGGCTCCGACCACGGAATTTGTAGAAACAACATCCAAAAGTTCTCACGGCGACAACACCTTGAAATTCAAATTGCGACGCAAAAACAGCAGGAAAAAACTTGTCGAGAAATTCCAGTGGAAATTCGAATTTACATACAAACCCAGTCATAGTCACTTGATTGATGTTCTGTATATATATATATATATATATATAACTAGGGTAGTTAATGAGACTTTGCTCTTCTTCATGTAGCTTTGTTTGCTTCCCTGAAGAAAATCTTCAAAGGTGTTCATACTTGTATAACTCCACCATTGAATGATGTTGAGATCTGCTGCTAACAAACTTGCTGGCTGTCGTGGTTTAGCCACTAATGCAGCACGTAAATCGCTTACCATTGGGTTAATACCCGGCGATGGTATTGGTAAGGAGGTTATTCCAGCGGGTAAGCAGGTGCTCCAAAATTTGAACCCTAAGCACGGTTTGAACTTTGACTTCATTGATCTGCAAGCCGGTTTCCAGACTTTTCAAGACACGGGCAAGGCCCTTCCTGACGAAACTGTTCAAATATTGAAGGAAAAGTGTCAAGGTGCTCTCTTCGGTGCAGTCCAATCTCCTACCACTAAAGTGGAAGGATACTCTTCTCCAATTGTGGCTCTGAGAAAGGCTATGGGTCTGTACGCCAACATCCGTCCAGTTAAGTCTGTAGAGGGATCAAAGGAGAGGCCCGTTGATATGATCATAGTGAGAGAAAACACAGAAGATTTATACATCAAAATCGAAAAGACCTATATCGACAAGGCCACCGGTACCAGAGTAGCTGAGGCGACTAAAAGAATTTCTGAGATCGCCACGCAAAGAATTGCCACTATTGCCTTGGACATCGCTTTGCAAAGGTTGCAAAACAACGGGAAAGCCACTTTGACGGTCACCCATAAGTCAAACGTCCTATCCCAAAGTGATGGTCTATTCAGAGAAGTCTGCAGGGAAGTGTATGAAGCGAACAAGGACAAATACGCCGGAATCACATATAACGAGCAGATTGTCGACTCTATGGTATACAGAATGTTTAGAGAGCCTGAATGTTTCGATGTAATTGTCGCTCCAAACCTATACGGTGACATCTTATCCGACGGTGCGGCTGCCCTTGTTGGGTCGCTAGGTGTAGTCCCAAGTGCTAACGTGGGTCCCGAGATCGTGATCGGTGAGCCATGCCATGGTTCCGCTCCTGACATTGCCGGAAAGGGTATTGCTAATCCAATTGCGACTATCAGGTCTACGGCTCTAATGCTGGAGTTTTTGGGCCACAACGAAGCAGCCCAAGATATCCACAAAGCTGTTGATGCAAACTTGAGAGACGGGTTAGTGAAAACTGCCGATCTTGGCGGTAACGCTACAACTCAAAATGTTGTCGATGATATCTTGGCCAGATTATAAATTATCTGATATGCCGGAAAAAAACAACGTATGATCGATTCATGAACTTTCTATAATGCATTATAATATAACTGTTTGTATAAGTATATTTCTCCCTCTAAGAGTATCTAATGAATGGCTGTGCGGCTGAGTCTAAAGTTGTCTTATTCAAGAAACCGTGCTGGGATATCTTTGTTTGAAGCTTTTTTCAAGTTCGTCAACAGCGGTATCGGATAACAGGTCTGCTGGTGTATTAAGCACTGCCGTTGAATGCTTTTTGTTTATTTTTAGAGATGACAGGTGGGCGGGTTTCTTCGGTGGTTTGGGTCTCAAATAATCCGGCTTCTTCGGAATTACTGGTGGGGCTTTTGATTTTGCAAGATGCGTTCCATTATCATTATTCCTATTAGCCAGAGCAGGCACAACAACAGGGTGCCCTGATGAACCCCGAGCTGACAGAGTCAATGGGGTCTGTGAAACACTGTTTTGTCTTACAGGTGATAGTGTGGATTGGTTGGGCTTACCATTCTTGGTATCCTTAGTATATTTCCCATACCCTGCAGCGGTTTTCTTCACCGGAGAGTCTTCTGCATTTTTCAGCAGATTCAAAACACGTTTCTCAATAGATGCCTTCATGTTTCTGTCGACCGCATATTTCAATGGCGATGGAGATTGGAATGATGTCTTCGGATCTGGGAGATGCAGGGTATCATACAGTTCGTTTTCGTCAGAGAGTTCGGATTTGGTGGGAGACGATACAGCGGTTTTTAACCTGTTTGAGGTTTGCGTGGTTACCACAGCAGGGATAATTGGCGCGGAGTTAGGTTTTGTAATATTAGTATTTGATCCAATGGAATATGAGCTGCCTAAACGTTCCAAATGGTTTCTTGCGTTCTCAACAGACAAAGTCTTGACATTATTTGCCATACCTGAAACGCTATTTTTCAGCGATTCTATGGCAGATTTGATGCTGTTCCCAGTTTCTTGTACAGTGTCAATTGATGAAGAAGCAGATGAATCATTAGTAATGACGTTTCTTAATTGAGCACCTAATCTCGATACAATGCTATTTCCTGTACTATCTGTTAACAAGTTTGTTCTATCGGTGGATATATGCGGTAATGTCCCTGTATTTTGGAATGACGGTTCTTCAAACGTTTGAGTTTCGGAATCAACGTAGGTCTTGTTCTTACTTCCTGTGCTATTTTGAGCCCGTATATTCAGTTTTGTAGCATATCTTGTGTTATCGTTCGCATTTTGATTGGCAAGGTAGCTTATTGCTGGTACTGAAGAGGATAGATAATGGTTTTCCAAACCATCGTTGCCATTTTCCAGTGAATTGTGCAAGGGTTTCGTAACGGTCTTGTTTGGTACGATGCCTATTGGCTGGGGGATATGGTGGGAATTGAAGGAATTCGGCGTTGTCTTGGCCACCACTAGCACTGGACCGTACGAGGACTTGATAGGGGAAAGTTGTGGCTTCAGTGGTGACATTTCTTTTCCTACACGTATTGCGGTAGTCTCTCTCGCAGGTTGGTCGGTAAACTGAGTAGTGTTCGCTCTCGAAAAATTGACCGGCATGACTGACACAGCACCTTGGTGCCGTGACCTTTCCAAATAGAAGTTATCAATTGGGCAGGGAATATTTTGAATCTTTGAAACCTCTTCCAGCAATTGGCAGATGTTTGGTCTTTTTACCGGGTGCGGAGACAACAAAACTCTTACTACATTCTTCAAGCGATCACTGTAGATTGGGTATGCAGGGTACTGGTAGCGTCCATTGAGTATTGCGACTTCTCCTATCTTCTCAAAGGGAGTAGTGTAGTAGCATAATTTGTAAAGCAATACACCAAGAGCCCAGATGTCTGATTTTTCGTCGATGGGAAATCCTTTGACAAGATCAATCATCTCAGGTGACCTATATTGAGCGGTCGTATTCTTCATGACATCATGCTGCACGTACTGCAGTTCCTGTGGATTCCTAGGAGGTCGTATTATGCCACATACAGAACCAAAGTCGCAGACTTTGAAAAGTCCATCCCCAGATATGAGCACATTCTCAATCTTTATATCCCTATGAATCAGTGGAGGCAGTAGCTTATGCATGGCAGCAATACCTTGACACACTTGACTCATTATATTCAGTACTTCCTGTTCTTGTAGCCTTTCTCGTAGTTTTGTGTTCATAAAATCCAACAAGCTACCGCGTTCACAGTATTCCATTAAAAGAAAAACCTCATAAGAGCCATTACCAAACTCTGATTTTGCCGCATTAGAGTCGATATATGAGACGACATGCCTATTATTTTTCAGTAGTTTCATTGCGTCAACTTCGGTTCTCAGGACATTCAAACCAGACTTATTTGGAACGATGACTCTTTTCAAGCAGGCAATATTGGAGTTTGTATATTCATCTTTAGGGCTAATTTCCACAGAGTATATTTGCGCAAACCCACCACTTGTGAGATACTTTAGAATCTTTGCCTGATGACTTCCTACCTTTATAACGAACCCGGGTGGGTAGTTCGGGATCTCTGGCCGATTCATGCTCAAAAATATCCTTTGACTGGTTCTTTAGGTCAATCGATACGTGATCGCAGTATCAGTCTATAATTGATAAACAGAATGTCAGCGCTAAGGGATAAACCTGGATGGTCCACAAATAGATTAAAACGGCAGCTCTACTTTACAGAGTATGTGTTTATTTGTCCATCCAAAACTCATCTGGTTTTTTTTTTCTCTGAGATACTTGAGAAAAAATAATCAAATACATTCTCGATACATATAAAGAGGAACGTAAGTTTCAGGTGTACAAAGGTCGAAATTAGCTTTGTTTCTCTTTAGAACACAACAAAATGTTTTCTAGTAACTCTATTTTTTGGCTCTCTCTGTTACAAAAACTGTAAATCTCGGTTGTAAACTGGGCTTTCTTCTAGCTTCTAATTCTATGTGTAGGACGGTCAGTAGTGAAAGATTTCAGTTTCTTGAGCAAACATACATTATGTAACATTGTACTATACGGGTGAAACTTTTGTTATAAAAGCAACACAACTCTGCTTTTCCATATTTTCCGTTTTTATCTTCGTCCAATGTTCTAGGAAAGTTAGTAGGTTAAGAAATAAGTCAAGTAGTTTAGTAACATGAAAAACTGTTTAATCGTTAAAGTTGTATGATGTTAACCAAGGTTGCATGTACACCAATAACAATACCTACTTTGAACCAGTGTCTACAAAAAATATACGAATAGTCCACGCAAAATAAACAGCGCTGTGACATTTCCTCGTGTATATATGAACTTGGTTTTTAGCAACACAGCTCCAAATTGAATAATTGATTATTGACGTATCTGGCCCTTTGATTCCAATGTGCCTTTGAGAAGAGAATACAAAATGGAATGTATGACCTTAAAGCATACGAGTAACGAAACAGAACGTATTGAGTTTAGCCAAGATCGACTGCAAAATAGGTACCATGTATACTTCAATGGTTTTAAAGTTGTCTCTTTTGCTTTTCACATTTTTTAAACTTCTATTCTTCCTGTCGTGCTCTTTATATATCAAAGTGCATGTGCATAAAATATAAATGTATAACATGTATATATTTTATCAAAAAAATAAAACAATTGGTCTCTTGGCCCAGTTGGTTAAGGCACCGTGCTAATAACGCGGGGATCAGCAGTTCGATCCTGCTAGAGACCATTTTTTTGTTTGGAGATCTCACATCACTGTTTTAACTGAAAAATGCTTCTTTTTTTGTCAGTTGTTCTCGGGGTGCATTCTCCACAAATTATATTCTTTTTCCCGGAAGTATGGACGAAGAGATATCAAAGAGTGTACTTGTTGCCGCGTCATATACAGTCATCAAAAAAAGAATGTGGTGAAACCGTATCAAATGAGCAACAGCTGCTGCCCTTTTTTTAACTCATTTTTTTTTTCGCTTCAGCGTTGAAAAAAATAGAGAAACTGATTCACCAAAAATTCTAAAAAAGAAAAAATAAAAGAAAGAGAGAACAAGTTGAACAACTTTTGACAGTCCCCATAAATCGTGTTTTCCTTCAAAGTGGGCCAAGCGGTTAACGATTCAAACTAGTTGATACAGCAGATAGATAATCCCTTTAATTTTATTTCGTTTTTTTAATTTTGTATTATCCAAACGGAACGTTTCTACCGTTAGCTTCTTTTTTTTTTCCTTTTTATTTCTGAAATCCCCTCACCTGTGCGAGCTTTCCTTTTTCTAGTCCGATTTAACTTTTCATCTGAATTTTAGTTCTGTGAATTGATCAGTGGACCTTTGCCGCATTCAGCACCTCAATAAATTACAAAAAGAACTTCCCTCTTTTTTTACTACATTTTCTTTTGGATACATAGTAATTGCGTTTGTTTTCTACAACATATATTTTGAGAAAACAGCTCGATTGTAACCCGTTCCTTCCATAAAGAGACAACCTTTGTTTTTCCCCGTTACTAAGTCTTTATTCAATTCGTATACCGAATTCTTTAGCATAATGTCTCAAGAACAAATTCAACCAACTTCTCAAAGTTCCGAGGCGGAAATTTCCTCCGTTCCTCAATCCGAATCCCCAGTTACTACAGCTGCGACAGCTCCCTCTTCAATTGAACCTTCTCAGAAACAAACTGCTTCTGAAACTGACGCGGTTCCAGAAGAAAATGAGGAAGCTAGCAAGGAACCTCCTGTTGTTCCTGCCAACGCTACCCATGGTGGTAGAGAAACATCCGATAGGGTGTTATACGTCGGTAATCTTGATAAGTCAATCACCGAAGATATTTTGAAGCAGTATTTCCAAGTTGCTGGGCAAATCGTCGACGTAAAAGTCATGATTGATAAGAAAAGCAACTATGTTAACTACGCCTTTGTCGAATATGCTAAAGCACATGATGCCTCGGTAGCCTTGCAAACATTGAACGGTATCCAAATTGAGAACAATAAAGTCAAAATCAATAGGGCTTTCCAGTCACAACAGTCCACAACCGATGACAGTACGTTCAACCTGTTCGTTGGCGATCTAAACATTGATATTGACGATGACACTCTAAGCCGTTCTTTCAAAGACTTCCCATCGTATATTCAAGCTCATGTAATGTGGGACATGCAAACTGGTAGATCCAGAGGTTACGGTTTTGTATCTTTTGCCGATCAAGAACAAGCTCAAAAAGCGATGGAAGAAATGCAAGGCAAGGAACTCAACGGCAGGCCAATCAGAATAAATTGGGCCACAAAGCGTGACAACAACCAACAGCAGAATCATGGCGGTCCACGTCGCGGAGGTTTCCGTAACAACAACAATAACAGAAGAGGTGGTATGATGCAAGAACCACAGGTTAACCTTCCAATCGATGGGATGCCACCACAAATGGTTCCACCACAACCAATGGTGGCACAGCCAATGACTTCCGCTATTCCTTTCCAGGATACACAACAAGGTGCACCAATGGGTGCTCTACCACCAGTGAACCCACAGGCTGTTGACGACATGATTAGAAGAGCTCCACCAAGAGTCACCACTGCTTACATCGGTAACATCCCACACTTTGCTACAGAAGCTGACTTGATTCCATTGCTACAGAGTTTTGGATTCATTCTTGATTTCACGCACTACCCAGAAAAGGGCTGCTGTTTTATCAAGTATGACACTCACGAACAAGCTGCTGTTTGTATTGTTGCTTTGGCCAACTTCAACTTCCAAGGCAGAAATTTGAGAACAGGCTGGGGTAAGGAGAGAAACACATTTGCCCCACCCCAACAACAGCAAGCTCAACCTGGTATGATGCCAGTGATGATGGGTGAGCAACAACCACCTCAACAACAGCAATAATGGACACGATGGGCGATGGGCGACTAATTATTGTAAACTCTAAACTACAGCCGAAGGTTATCTTCACCCACGTTTTTTTTTACTTCAATCAATGCTTTTTTTCTTTCTAAATCTATAACAGTTTCATATATTTGCTACTGACAGACATGTATATATCTGTTTATATTGGCAATGTGTATGTGTATGTGCGTGGATTTACATCGCTCCTTTGTGTAGGATTATTATGTAGGCCTCATTTTACACGGTGGGATTTTTTTCTTTTCTGCGTAGAAGATTTGAAAAAAAAATTTTGTTGCTGAAAAAAGAAATCTAAAGAAGGTGTAGCACCTCATCCTGAACTCTAAAAATTAAGCATCATCGTGACAGCTATCACTAACATACCCAATCCAATTTTTTTATGAATTGGGAAGATATCAATAGCATATTTATTTTATTCTTATCCGTTGTCCTCTTCTTCTTTTTGTTACATACTCCAACAAGCTCCAGAATCACTCGATTTGTATTGAAAATGGTCAACCAAGCTAAACGAATGACATCCTATTATTCGGCTCCATCGATGGACGATGTCATCTTGAAAAGGGGTGGGTTTGTCGCTGGGCTTGTTAATGACGGCAACACATGTTTTATGAACTCGGTTTTACAATCGTTAGCCTCCTCGAGGGAACTGGCCCATTTTTTAGATGATATTATCGAAGAATCTGAACCCAATAAGAACGAATTGAACTTTAGTGTAGCATTTAAAATTCTACTGGATAAACTAAATGCCAAGTACGGAAGGAACCGGAAGTATTATAGACCAAATGCACTGCTAAAAACCATGGAATCTGGCCCAAATAAAAATATTCTACTTGGCTATGACCAAGAGGATGCTCAAGAATTTTTTCAACAAATCATATCGCAGTTGGAGAAAGATTTAAAGAAGGAGGATGCTGATGAGGAAAATGAGAAGGAAGAGTCTGTTCAACCGTCCAGCGAAAATGGCAAGACACCTATTTTGGAAAGTGATCTTCCAGCTGATGCCCTTTTGAATCAAGAGAACTTGGAAAAAGTTGGGACAGTATATATTCCCACTGAACAGGTTGAGCCAAATTTTGCCCTTGGAAAACGCGAAAATGAATCCTTCTACACTCCCTATAAATTGTTGACTCCATTGGACGGGATAATTGCAGAAAGAATCGGTTGTTTAAACTGTGGTGAAAATGGTGGAATCAGATATTCTGTCTCCTCCGGTTTGAGTTTGAATCTCCCAAATGAAAACATTGGGGCAACATTGAAACTTTCTGAACTGTTAGATAAATGGGTGGAGCCTGAAATTATTGAAGGTGTTGATTGTAATAGATGTGCATTAGAGGCCGTTCGCTCTCACTTACTGGAACAATTAGAGGGTTTTGAAAAAAGTGAGAAGGCGCCACCTGCAAAACTAATCGATGCAATGAAAGAACGAATCAAAGTTTTGGAGGAAACTTTGCTAAAACCAGCTATCGATGATGAGGATTACAAAAAATTGCACACTGACAATATGGTGCGGAAATGTTCCAAGTCTAAGCAAGTTGTGATTTCCAGGCCGCCTCCATTGCTGTCTATTCACATCAACAGATCTGTTTTCGATCCCAGAACATACATGATTTGCAAGAATGGCTCCAGAGTGTTATTCAAATCAAAGTTGAACCTTGATCCATGGTGCTGTTCACCCTTGGAAATCAATCTAGATGCACGTCTTCCCATGTCGAAGAAACAGAAACGTTCCAGGGATTCTAGTGAAGATGAGGGAGAGGAACTCGCTTATTATAGTAAGCTACATCAGCGGTTTCAACGTGAATTTGAGGACAGCAGCGAAGATGAAGAACCGATTAAGACTGATAAGAATGTTAAAGATTACGATCCTTTGGGAGGACAGTATGACAGCGACGACTCATCATCCGATTTTTCAAGCCAGAAAGAAGATGAAGAATATATTGAGGAAACGGATGCTTTGGGGAATAGTGTTAGAAGAAAGGTTGTTCGGGAAGACGATGGCGATGGCGAAAATAAAGTGAGCGAGGACCTTCTCCTAAAGCCAGGAAATGGCAGGGGTGTAAGTGGTGGAAATAAAGATTTTGAAGAAGAGGAAGAAGAAGATGAAGCAGGAAATGAAGAAGAGGAAGAAGATGGAGCAGAAAAGGAAGAAGAGGTGGTGGAACCCCCTCAATACGAGGATATTGCAGGAAATGCAGAAACTTCTTCCCCCCCAGTTCCAAAGGTTTCAACACCCGCAACACCATTGACCTACTCTTTGCGTTCTGTTATCGTACATTATGGGACTCATAATTACGGTCATTATATTGCATTCAGAAAATACAGAGGTTGTTGGTGGAGAATATCTGATGAGACTGTTGGTATTGTTACGGAAGCTGAGGTCTTGTCCACTCCTGGTGTTTTTATGCTCTTCTATGAGTATGACTATGACGAAGCTACTGGCAAACTGAGAGACGACGTTGATCAGGAACAAATATCCGACGAAATCAAAATAATTCAAAGTACTGCTACTTCTGAAAGTCAAAAGGAGAAAAGTGAAGACGACGGCCTAGGAAAATCCAGAGAGGAAGAACAAGAAGAAGAAAATGAGGAAGAGGGTGGAGATTTATCGGATGGACCAGAACAGGAAGAAATCAAGCATATAGAAAACGTTGAAGCTGAAAGTAATAATGGGTGATTGGCAAACTAAAAACAAGTATATTATATAGGCGGAAATCACTTTATTGAACTACAGTATAGAAATAGATCCACTAGATTAACTCTTTTGCCCACGGAAAGGCAACTCTCTGTTGGCATGATTGTAACAGTGATCTGTCTGCAAAATTCAAGTACAGATAAATAGATCAGCAACCTTTCCCATTTTTTATTCACTAGACAAAACTTTCGTACGTCTCACGTTCCTTTCCATTACATTCTTGGCGTCTCTTATAAATAGCCGCTTCTTCTTCCATTCTGTCCTCATTTATCAAGTCATCAACATCAAAATCGAATTGGTTTGGGTCGTCATTACCCGTGTACTTACTTACACCTCGTTTTTTAAGACCATGTCTCGCATCGGTCCCATAAGTATCCTTAATATTAAAAGAGCGGGATGATGCTATTCTCGACTTATCTTCTTCTTCTTTACTCTCTCTTAGATTGAATTTCATGGCTTTCTTCGAAGTACTGCTTTTTTGATCACCCAACCCAAACTTACCAATACCAGACAACATGGGCAGCACCATGATAAATAGTATAACGATCAGCAAAACGATCAAGAAAGCATACGGATTCATCTCTCAAATTATTGGGTTTGCTACTTACTGACGTACTCTGGAGAAGTTAAGTACCCTGTCTGAGATATGTCAAGCGATGACTATCAAATTTTCCATTTTCCGATTGTCATTCACGCTGTGTTTTTCATTTTTTACAGTAAAGTGCTTTTTTCAGAGGTGAGGAACTTGATGTAAAGATCCCGTCAGAACGCTTACTAATAAACCTCGGTGGATTGTTACAAAGAGCATAGTCAAAGCTAAAATTCAAAAGGTCCCAAATGCTCTCGATTCTACGTACGAACTCTACGAGGTGTATTGGGAAACTTTTGGCCAGGAGTCTAATAAGTCGAGGGTGTCGTCCATACACTTTTCGGCCACAACGAGCTTCCCTAGGGCACAATTCGCTAAAATTTTATTCGCAAACATCCACAACGGGTACAGTTATCCCACCAGAAGTAGCGAATCTATCTCTTAATACATATCATAATGAGGCAAACAAGTTCTTGGATAATCTGTTGGAAAATCTAGAAACGCTTAGTGACGATTTCCCTGAACTTCTTCCAGAGGTTGAATATTCCAGCGGGGTGATGACACTTGTAGTACCAGAACTTGGCCCTTATGTGATCAACAAGCAACCTCCTAATAAACAAATTTGGTTGGCTTCTCCGGTGTCGGGACCTGACAGGTTTGATTTTTATCAGAATGACTGGGTATCGTTAAGAAATAATGTTAAATTATTGGATGTGTTAGGCAGGGAGTTACGAACTGTTCTTCCTGAGGATCAAGTGAATATAAGGAAGGAAAACTTTTAAGCCAGCATTTTACATGTAACTATAATCTCTAAATTTGCGTACGGTTTATATTTATACAGAATATTGAATAGTCATGTCAGAGAACTGGTTGTAATGCTATTTTTTGTACTATTCTGAAGCCAAGCACATATATATACATATCCATGTTGCAATGCCATTATGCCTTCTTTGTGTCTTTGTTTTTCATTTATTACCAAAGTGCTTGATTAGTTCTTCGTAGATTCCCCATGCAATCCCTGCACTGATTGCCTTTCTAGCCAGCCTCATGCTCAAGCCGCTAAAGAGTCTGTTAAATCTCTCGTGTTTGAAAATGTACGAGAACGTCTGCCACGAGTTTCGAAATCTCGTTGGTTGTAGTTGCATTCTGGTTTTGATTGTATCAAACGGGGCGGTTATTGTGGTAGCGATACTTGCTGCATTGATAGCACTCACAGCGTTGATTCCGGTAGCAGTGAATCTGGCATAATTTCCATCATCGTTATATGAAATCATAAACTTTGGAGCAATGGTTGGCAACAACTTCTTTGATTGTTCATATAGCAGTACGTAGAGTCCCGCATATGGTGCGTCTCTGAGACAGGTTGCGCCAAATCCTTTAAAGAAACCATTAATACCGTCCGACGCGTATATGGCCTTTGTTGCCTGCCAAAGACTGGTATAATTATACATGGTGGATTCGTATCTCACCTTCAAAATTGTAACCGGCATTAGGATGTACCCTACGAGCCCTCTTGCAAGGGCACCGGTTGCCAGATTTTGTGACATTGTCAGCTGTGGTAGCGTGCTGCTTTTATTGTATTGACTTATGGCCCCATTTGAATGTGAGTTTATGTACGTTCGCATTTTGTTCAGGCATGATAAGTACAGTGCGGACCCCACAGACGTTCGCAGGGCAGACGGCAGTGTCCCTCTCCATAACTCCAATGGATTTTTAATACTTTTGAGAGAAGAAAATAACGTTGAATGCTCTTTCTGTTGAATTCTTGTTTTGAGTAAGTCTAACGGCTGTAATGCAACTGCTGATGTTAAGCCACCAACAAATCCACCTATGAGATGAGATTTAGATTTGGATGTTGAGTTTGATTGCGAACGCATGGATGATTGAGTCCGGCAAGAAAGAGGACCAAATGGGGGTTGGGTAATGCCACTTTCGTGATAGTGGCACACTATGTACAAATAGTGCGGGGATATAAGGTCAATGAGACCTCCCTGACTGGATTCTTGGGCGGCCAGGCAGCATTTAAATCTCAGGAATAGTTGCAAAAACATAGTAATTTTTTAAGGGCTAACAAATTTCTGGGAAGATCACGTGCTGTTCTTTTTTATCGTAACTTGATATGCTTTACAACGATGTTCAGAGTATAGCAAGTTGCTTCCCACACAGTCTTGCTCTTCCTATATGTAAGTTATGTTCAAAGATACTGTTCTTTTCATTTCAATTGTTTACGATCATCAAAGACTGAACGAAGCTCTTCTCATCAGTACTTTCACCGTCCCAAGAACAAATTCTGTTGGAGGGACGCCAAGTTTGATGAATGGAAAAATGACAGGATACTCTGTCATACGTTGCTGTGATTATCCATTATGATCTTGGCAACCTCCTTGTGAACAAGAAGCGCCCACAAGTTGTTACACCACAACCCTCCTGTTACACTCCTCCAAAATCGGTATTCCCAGGAAGAGATCTATGTCCCAAATAGGAAATGGCTGGGTTTCTTTTTCTCGATTGGGAAATTTGAAGTATTATTTTGGGAAATTTGGTCTGATTTATGTGTCGAGAGAAATGGGCTGCTACGGTATTTCGATGGCGCTTGCTAAAAGTTGAAAGGGATTGACTTGAGGCCCTGTGCTGGCATCCCCGTTATTGACCAGCAGCGGGGGAGAAATACACTCTCATACAGATATATATATATATATATATTTTGCAAAGAAACAGCTTTATCCTAGCGTGAAAACCACAATTGATGTAAATTATGAAGTGCAAGTGAAAACTCCTAAAAAAATCTCATTGCCATCAGTAGGTTAATAGTCCTTCATCTTTCCTTTCCTTCATCGACTAGACCACATCCAAGCATTTGAATTAAAATTCACCCTTTTTTTTCTCAACTGCATTATCTACATTTTTTCTGATTGGTTTCCAACTCACATTTGCATTCTTCTCTGCATTCACACATCGTTCCACCTTCATTATGACTGCAATGGTATCGCCGACTTTACTGCCGCCTTTTAAAGTTAAGGCCCGATATGGGTGGTCAGGTCAATCTAAACGTGATCTGGGGTTCCTGGAAGGGGATATAATGGAAGTTACAAGAGTATCTGGTGAATGGTACTATGGTAAGTTACTCAGAAACAGAAAATGTGCAGGATACTTCCCAAATAATTTTGTGATAGTTCTCGAGGAAAAAATTAATGAACACCTCAGAGGTGAGAACTCACACACTACTTCAAGTGGATTCCATAAGCAGGACCCCGAAAGAATGGGTTCTATACCGGAAATTCCATCTCGGATGCAGACAGGGTTCAAAAATTCATCTGGAATTTCAAATGCATATACGGGAAATTACAGTTCCCGACAGAATAGCTCTCCCCATTTCCTTGAGAAACACCATAGAAAGGGAAACTTAAAGATTGATACCAATCTGCAACGAGTCGATGAACCAACGTATTCGAGTTCAGCCCCGGACTTATACGGAATTCAAAATTCGAGCTCAAGGTCGGCCGGAAGAAGAACAACACATGGAAGGGTAAGCCCACTAAAAACTAAATTCAAGGAGGAGTTACAGACAAGTACTTTACCACCTTTACCGCCTTTACCAGATGTCTCCAAGCATGCAAGATCAAATAGACATCGCCAGCCTATAAAATCACATTCATCAAATGACATTCCATTGTACAGCTCAAGGGAACCAACAAATGTTGGTAATTTGCCCTTGCAAAAGAGGTTTTCGTTCGATTCCAATACTGACTCAAACTTCAACTCAGACTCCTCTGGTGTCTTTTCAAACTCCAAATACCTCGACTCATCATTAACGGACAGCGAAAACAGTTTTGCATTGATGAGTGATTTTAGTGCCACAAGCGCAGGTAGTTTTGCGAGGCATAAGCATGCAGCGCAATCCTTTACGGATTCCTTACAAAGGTCAAACCCGCCTCCACAGACCCCCGAAAAGGAAAGCAATGACGGAAACAAGTTTTCTGGTCTTTTCCGTAAATTCATGCAGTCAAAACCTGCCGCTTCTTCCCCAACCTCGGCAAGAGGGGATTTACCTAAATTACCAACCATTCAAAATCTAAATGTGTCTGAAAACACTGAGGCCAGAGATTGGGTTACAGTGAAATCGCAATTGAATAGGTCAAGAACCCTAACCAAATATGAAAAACATCCACGTTACATGCGTGCATTAGATAACAACAGGGATTTGGTACTCCATCCTCAAGACGGAATATATAATGGTCTCAACACCAACGAGGTTAGGCATGGTGGTCAAGAAGGTGTTGTAAACGTGTTACTAACCCAATTGAATTGCGATTATATCGATGCAATGACGAGGAAAAGATGTATCAAAAATGGTAAACTGAATTTGGCTTCATGGGCGCAGATGACATTTTCTGCTCGTTACCAGACAGACTTAGATGTTTTAAGAGGTCTCTACATTTTCTGTTGTGAGATGTTTGAACTGATTGACGATAATAACACTACTGACTTCAGCTGCGAACCCAGAGACTTGGACAGAGTATTGTACAGTAAATACTGTACTCCATATCAGCTTACATGGCTGTTCAAAAAGCTAGCAAGCAGTCTGAACATAACATGTGAAATTGTTATTGGGTTCCTTAAAATTCCAGATGCTGATAACTCTGAGTTTAAATACAATCATTGTTGGTTGAGAACTTTGGTCAATGGGGAATGGAGATTTATTGATGTTATACTCGGAAACAGAACAAATCCGATTCACGAATTCATAACTAGTAAAAAGGCGAAGAAAGCGGATGATAGCTATTTTTTGGTAGAACCTCTGGAATTCATTTACACACATGTTCCGCCAAGGGAGTTTGAACAGCATATTATTCCTAGTCTTGATCAACTCTCTGTTCTGTACCTCCCATTGGTTTTCCCATCGTTTTTCAAAAACGAATTGCGCTTGTGCAATTACAGTACGGCTTTGGCATTCTTAGAAGACACTGAGATTTTTGAATGCTCTCTAGAAATACCAAACGATATAGAAGTGTTCACTTCAGTCGTTGTCAGTGGTATCGATGAATCCAAACAGAACGTATATCAGCAAATGGAACTGAGTTTATGTCAAATAAAGAAACACCGGAGTAACTCAGGAAGAAGAATTGCCCTGATTAAAGCAGTCTTACCGCCAGGTGTTCACAAAGGTACACTATACATACACTCTGGCGTAAGAGGCACTCAAACAAATAGGGCAAACATCCATCCATTATCCATGATTGTCCCTCTAGAGCATGAAGGTTCGGATATGAAATACGAATTCGTGGTAAGATCACCTTCAGAACTAGTACAGAGAGTGGAAATGTACATCAAAGAGCCGCAGAATAGATATTTGTATGCTGATAATGACTATAAGTTTGAGATTTTTCAAACTCCCTTTGATGGAATTATAACAAATTCAGAAGAACATACTTCAAAACAACCAATGGCCATCAGATCACCATCCGGTAAAGTATATGAAATACAAAAGAACAACCCGAAAACAAGTTATGGCTCCTGGACAGCAAATATCAAAGTTAACGAACCAGGTATTTGGACTGCCCTTGTCGTTTCTGACCCAGGGCTCGGGTGGTGTCGATTCGCCGAATGGTTATGCATATAGTATATAGCATATATACTCAAAAACAACTGAAAAGTAGAAGGGCATCACCCATCTCGCCAAGTAATGGTTTAATTGTCTTTGGATTGAACCGTTACTGGTCTGATGTGTTATCACCTTACACGTTAAGCAAGGGTTTCACAACACCAAATATTTTTCAAAGAAATAAAATTGTAAAAAAGAATGTAACATTTCACGATCAACTAATCGCTATAGCTTCAATTCGTGTTCGACAGGTTTGAATCCTTTGACGCATTTGTGGGCAATCTTCCCTTTGCTTCTATTCGTCAGCGGGACAGCATAATGAAATTGCCAAATGTGTCTGAACAAAAGCATGAACATTTTGTCAAATTTGCAGATGCTCTAAAGGCATATGTTGTTGATACATTCGACCATGCGAACAACGCAAACCCGTTTGATGTTATTAAGGAGTTTCGTAGTATCGCCGGAGAATCCGCTTTGAGTTTGGTTCAGAAACGTTCGGATTCCAACAACGCAACAGAGTATAACGATTGGGAGTTGGAAGCCAGATTTTGGCATTTGCTTCAATTGCTGTTAAGTTTCAGAACTGCTGATATCGATTTTGATGGAGAAACAACCGTGTATCCATATAATTCCAGCGCTGTATTTGAGAAGGAACTACTGCATAAGGACAGATCGTTATATCAAATATGGATAGTTATGGTGTGGTTACAAGAAAATATCAAAGTCAGTGAAAGACCAAAAAATCTACCAACCTCTAAATGGTCAAATACTTTACTTTCAGGGGGGCTTAAAAGCGCAGACCTAGATTATCCGTTAAGAAATCCAGATGCTGTTATCGACATGCGAGATAAAGAGCAAGATCACATATTTTTCAGATATATCTACGAAATGTTGCTAAGTGGAAATTTTGAAGATGCATACGAAGAGTGTAAACTGTCAGAAAATATTACGCTATGCATGATTCTATGCGGGATGCAAGAGTATACAAACCCACAGATTGATACACAGTTATCGGAAGAATTCGATAGCCAACAAGGAGTGAAAAAGCATTGTTTATGGAGAAGAACAGTTTATCAACTATCTCAAAACTCTCAATTGGATCCTTATGAGCGTGCAATTTACAGCTATATATCTGGTACAATGCCGAATGAAGAAGTGTTAAGCAAGTGTGATTGGGAATCTGAACTGCTATTGAATTTAAATTCGATCATCCAAATCGAAATTGAAAATTACATGATATCCCAAGGGAAGGTGGATCCATCGGAACTATTTGTGGCCTTGCCCTCTAAAACACAAACATTACAGGAGGTACTAAACATGGTGTCTGCAAAGCACCCGGTTGAAAGTGAGCACCCCGTCAGAGTTCTTATGGGTGCAGTTATATCGAATAATTTGGAGACATTACTTCACTCTTCCGTCGAAACGTTATTAGATCTCGTAAAGGGCTATGAGTCCAGCATAGAATTACTCGATGAACCATATTTATTGAGAATAATCAGCCACGTTGGTATATTATTGGATATCATTCATCCCGGTACACTATCAAAAGGCGACAAGGTGAAGCTACTAACGGCTTATATCAGTATCTTGAAGCTATATGGGCTGTTAGAACCAATACCAGTTTACATCTGCTTTCTCGACGAAGTTGATGCAATGGAAGCCTATTCTTTTGTTCTGTCCACTTTGGGCGATGAGCCAAAAGTTAAAACGAGACAAATTGAATTAATGAAATTCTTAAAATTGCCAATAATGAACATACTGAAACGTACAACAGAGAAAGTTTTTGCTGAGACCGAATCAAATTATACTCCGGATCAAGGCATATCAATCACATTCGATATCACAGACATCGATAAGCATTTGATATATGCGGTAGAGGGGTTGTTTTTAGGGCATTTCTACACCGACGCCATGGAGTGCACTTTGGCGTTGGCAAGAAGATTTTTATTGAATGGTAAGGTAGGATCTTTGGAGTACTTCATAGATCGTAATTCTCTTGAGAATTTGATTAATGTTTACAAATTGGAAACGTTACCCCACACTGGCGACATCATAGACGATGATTCCTCAGTTAAAGAAATACTGCAATATGCAAACTTGTTGCGGCATTTCAAAAGATACGCCGAATGGCAGAAGTCTGTAAAATTGCTAAACTCGGATTCGAACATTCCAACTCTGATTGAGAAATTTCAGGAATATTCAAACTGCAGTATGGAAATAATAAAAACATTTTTGGTAGAGCTTACAGAAGATAAGAATGCGGTTAATTTTTTTGTTCTGTATGAGATCCGTGCCCTTTACACACCCTATTTGATAATTGAGTTACACAAGGGTTTGGTTGAAGCTTCTAAACTGTTGCGTATTCCCAAATTTGTAAAGGAGGCATTGGGTTTTACCGAACTTGTAGCAAATGAAAATGATGGTATTTATCTACTATTCCAATCAAGTGGAAAACTGAAAGAGTATCTGACCTTAGTCGCCCATACGGCAACTCTGGTAGAATGCCCCTAAAGTGGTTATCAAATATAATGCCTCTAACTTTGTGTATGTATTTGTCGATATAATCTAGTTTGTTAATTAAGAGTTTCCGTACCTTTTCCTGTCATAAAAAAGCTGCAATCGAACATCTGCTTCTCTGCGTACTATTAGCTGCAAACAAAATGCAAATGGCAGTCGCTATATTGCTCACCACTGATGGTCATTTCTTTTCATCAATCATTCGTTGTAAGTCTCCGAAAATTTTATCTCGATGTTGGGCAAGCGGATCGTCCATATCACTAGGGAAAAATTCATTCCTTGAATTGGGTTCTTCATTGTCATGCTGGCCGGCATTGTTTTCATTCGTATCATCCATTATTTCCTCTTGCTCATCATACATATAATCGAGACTCGAAGCATCCATATCGATTACGTGGTGGTTACTAAGTGATTCCAAAACATTCTCACTTCCTTCTAGCTTCCTAAAAAGGGCATCATACGGGTCATTTTGTACCAACGTTTCGACATTCTGAGAGGTATTTGACCCGCCCTTCTTTTCATCCCAGTTTGCGATAGAAGCTGCTTCGATTTCAGCTTTGACTTCCTGTTCTTCCTCATCTTCTTCCGCGGCTTCCTCCTCGCCAGCATAATCGAAGAGGACTGATCTATCATCATCTTCATCCTCTGGATAATCGTTTCTATAGTAATTCTCGTCGTTGGAATCCTCGTCATCAGACCGTAACATTTCCCCTTCGGATTCAGCATCAGGGATCAGGTCCATGTTTTTATTGACAATTTTCACAAAACCAATATTGTCAATAGGATATGAGGAAATTTCATCTTCAGGAATTTCTTCCAGTTTGTACACGTCATAAACGTAATCTAGACTAGGCAACTTAGCTACAGCTCTGTGGAAATGTTTCTTACTGGGTTTCTTCCTTATCTCACCATCTGTTTTGGGCTTTTCTTCAGTGATCTGTAAATAGCTATCAACCATTTTAGCAATCTCTGGGGGTAGGTTTCCAGAAGATGTATCATAGTTCTGTAGAGATTGCTTCTGTTCCTGCACAGTGCTTTGTTCCGTATCACCCCTCGACATCTCTTTTTCCTTCTTTAGGTACTGTTCTAAAATGAAATGTCGATGATCCCCGTGATTTGACAACTTCAACAATGGACTATAGGATTCTTCCTCACCTGCATAAATATTATCATTGAGTGTTTTTGTTAGCTTAAACACATATTTGGCCCTCTTACTCTTCTTCTTACTCTCTTCCTCCAATACTGTCGAAAATAAATATGTTAAAAGATTGTTAGTATCAATTCAAATGAACAGCAACATTTCCCTTTCTTTCAAACAATTATACATACGTAGTGCCTGTACAAAATCGTCATCTCTCCTTCTTTTCACTCTTAAAAATTCTGGTCTTTCATTCATTTTTGGTTTGATAGCATAAGTCAAAAATGTGCAACTAGATGAATTGAGGCTTCAAAGTTGCCTGATGAACCTTTAAAAGCTAATTTTGTCAGAAATCTGATCCTTGATATTAATTTTCATTATATATATGTGTTACCCGAATATCAATCATTGAGGATGTTACAAGTACCATACTGTCTCTTCAGATAAACATATAACCCCATGGCGTTGCCCTAAAATAGCAAGCATGTACACCAGTTGAGTAGGTTTACTTGAGAATATATTTAATAAATTTTGAAACATACTGAGTATCAATTTGGGAAGGAGAGTGGTATGTGATACATTATCCAATTGATGTTATCGGGACTTGAAAATAGACAGCCAGTTATCATTTAGTCCATTTTGTTTCTATTTGTGAAGCTATCTTATAAAATGGTACTCCCATGTGTCGAGTATCCTTGGTGTTTCTTTAAGGAAATATTCGGCAAGTTAAGATTTGAAAGTTAAATACCAAGTGGGAAAAAATGGAAAATTTGCACAGAGAATGGTTCAACTAAATAGGATGTGTGGCTTAAGGGGAATTAGTATAGTGCAATATGTTATTCATATATAATATTTGAAAATCTTATATAAGCTTATATCAAAACAGCTAAACTCTATTGTATATACTATAATGTGAGGATAGATCGAGAACTCCCTTTGGTAAAGGACTCATGGTTCGTTACCATCTCTAATACCGTACTACAAACTTTCATAATCCCGACATGCGAGAACATCAACTCGAGAATTGCGAAAGGCCCGTTATCCGGAACATATATAAGCCGCAAGGTATCTGCACCGACATCTTTCAAGACCGTCTCTAAATCCAGGACCCAACGAACGAACGAGTCTTAGACAAGCAAGTACAACTGATATAACTAAATACTTACGTAGACGGCGTAAAAAGACAATATCAGAGTCCTTATACACTTTAATCAATCACAACCGACTTTTGCTCCTAAATATAAGTAGTTTGACACCTTAAGATTTTTACTTTTTAAGAATTGTGTAAATAAATAGTTAAAAATGGATACAAAACTTCAAAACGAAATACACCCAATAGAAAAGTGAGCTACAGAACAATGGGCCTATTGCTAGACTCTTATTTTGGAGCTTTTAAAACCCCAAAACAGAGGGTGCTTGCTCCCTTTATTTGCAAACATCAAAAAGTTTTAATAACTGGGGGTTCTAATGGTTTAGGGTTATGTTTGACAAAAAGTTTCAGTAAGTTGTTCACCGTGGAGAAGGTAATCATTCTCGATTTGGAACCCCCTGAAAACACGATACTAGCAAATGAGAAAGTCTTTTTTTATTTTTGTGATATAGCCCAAATTGAAATGCTCAAACAAGTACAAAAAAGAATAATCAGAGAACATGGCGACATTTCGATTCTCATTAACAATGCGGGGATAACAAATATTAAGCCGTTACTGTCGATGGACGATGTAGAGATTGCCAGGATACTTCAAGTAAACTTTTTAGGCGCCTATATGGTAACGCAGGTGTTTTTAGGCAGTTTGATTTCTTTTGGAGAGAGTACTATCATTAATATTTGTTCCATCTTAGGCGTTATCTCGCCAGCAAACTTGACCGCATATTGCGCTGCCAAAGCATGTTTAATCTCATTTCATAAAAGTTTGAGTTTATTAATGGACCATTCAGAGACTATCCATATGCCCAGAAAAATAAAAACTTTGTTAGTGTGTCCGGGAAAAATACGAACAAAAATGTTTAAAGATGTTTCTACTCCGTCAACATTGTTTGCGCCAGATTTAAGTCCAGAGGAGCTTTCCGAAGATATCGTTTGTGCAGTCGAGGGTAGAAACAGAGATCAAATACTTTCACCGTATTATGCCAATTTGGTCCCACTTTTCCAAAGATTGGAATGGCCGTATTGGCGTCTTTTGAAAAAATATAGTGGAATGAATGAAGTAACTAACTTGAACTAGGCTATAAAAATGCGTGTCACCCTTCAGTTTGGTCCTTATTTTTGCTTAGTGATTCGAACATCAAAATATTTAGTTCATCTTTATGTATGATTGTCTACCTGCTTTACGTTGCTTTCGGCTTCATTTTGATCTCTCTTCAACTTTTTCCAAATCTCTAGGTTCTTTTCAGCATGTATTTTCATATACCTGGAGTAATGCCTCATAATATCTGTCAATTCTTCCTCCCGCTCTTTGGAAAATTTGGGCAGTTCTCTATCCTTAATTTCAGCGGATATTACCAGTAGATCATTTTCTGCAACGCTTAACATCTCTTGTAGCTTCGCAATATCATTCTCTAGCGAAAGTCTCAAAGTTTGAGGATCAACCTCTTGATAGTTGACGGTATCCTTCACAATTGTAGCAATCTTAGAAAACTTATTCAACAGTTTCCCACCATAACCTTTTGGTGCTGTTGGTGGTCTATCAAAAGTAATTTGGCCGGACTTTGCAGTTTCTTGGTTAATCACATTATCTACTGCGCTGAAGTCATTTTTTTCTTGTTGCAGTTTACAAAGCTGATCATTCTTACTCCGCAGTGTTTTTCTCAATGTTTCCAACTGGATCAATTTCATTCTTCTATATTTGATCAATTCTCTAACAGATGTGGCCACCAAAGCGCTTTCACCGAGCGGCTCGTTTACATTGTAATGTAATCGACTGACTAGCTGTTCAAATGTTATTGCAGATTCATCATATGTTCTGCTAAGTAGAGCCAGTTGGCTGGCAAGTTCAAATTCCTTCCCGGCTTCTTTTGTAAATTCTGCTGATTCCTCACTAATTTCTTTGTATTCGATAATCAAGCCACCCAAGCTTTTGGTAATTTTTTTGTTCAGCTTGGTCAACCCATTTGCCATGATATCCTCGTATTTTTTGTACTCTTGATCCAGTTTTTGAAAGGAATAATTAAACTTCATCAATTTTTCATCCGAGGTTTCCGGATCCTTTGAATTTGTCACCTTTTCCTTTGGTAAATGAATATGTGTTGTGGTAGGAATGGGTAATGAGGCATGGACTCTTGTTGAACTGGTTGGATCTAAAGGGTTGCAATGCAGAACGTTTTTGGGGAGCGATGTAAAAGTAGCAGAGCTGGCAACAAACTCGCTCCATACACGGTTATTCGAGTCTAAGAAGTCAACAATAATGGGGGTCTTCATAATTTCGTCGTTGTTCAGCACTTTGTTTAAAAACTGAGTTAGTACCCTAATTCTATGTCGTATCAGAGTTTCGTCCTGGTTTTTCTTAGTGCCGTTAATGACAGACGTTGTTAGGTCTACTGATCCAGTGTGGTCGGTTGGTAAAAAATATTGCGAACCGGTCGCACCAGTTATGGCTTTGCCATAATTTCTTATTGATTGCTTCTCTGGAATTGGTGGAATCAGGACTGTCGGAAATAGTTTAACAAGCAAGTCTCTCAAATTTTCAAAGTCATTATATCTCCGCCGAACAGTAAAATTGTTATACTGTATGGTGTAAGTTATGTAACTTCTTCCTTGCAACTCCGATACCTTCCCCGCTTCCAAAATCCGTGCGTGCCTCTTATCAGACACATTAGTTCGTTCAGCTAAGGAGCCTTGTTTTTTAACGGAATGTTCAGATTCCACAACATGCCTGTTGTTATCCTCTGCTATCATAGGAGCAGACATTAATCCTTCATCGTCATCATCATCGACATCATTAACATTTCGCGCGTTACTATCTGAATTCGTTGATTTCATTCTATCGTGATCCTTTTCTGCATCGCCCAATCGCGACCGACCGGAAACATTATCTTTGTCCAGGCTCACCTCACTGGCGTATTTTTCCATAAATGGATTATCTTCCTCCATCAAGGCTGTATGAATCATTCTACTCTCCACAGCGTTTGTTGTCTTTTTGTCATCACCTCCATTGCTATCATAAAACGTAGAACTTTGTTTCTGGTCACTGGCCTGCAGTTCGCTGTCATACCCCGTATGCACTGAATCACCAGACATATTGTCGGAGTTAGCAGTCGCTAATGGAGATGTTCCTCGTGTTGGATTACCTGAACTAACCGAAGATGAAGACACGTTGACACTGTTACTTGCCTGTACCCCCTGTTTGCGTTTCTGCTTGGACTTTTTACCCATATCAAACAAAGATACGTTACGCAAGACACACACCTAATCGGTCACTCTGGTGAGGGTCAAAATCCAGTTCTCTTCTTTAGCCAACAGGTGTGTCTTACTCGGAATCTTGAACTGGAAAGATTCAGCCGATCGGGAAAACCCTTACACGTACTCGTCACGTGGGACTGCGGCGGCTTTGGAGAATTTTAGAATAGCTTACTGTGATGTGCTGCTGGACTCAGTATCCAGGATTCCGATGTAGCTCCCCAGTAGCACAGTCTATAACTTATGGATATCGGTTTCTTCCGTAGACCTGAGAGTTGCAATCAGAGTAAAGTAGGACTTCGCCCATAACCGCTGTTTATTCTAGTATAGTAGTAAGTGGAAAATTTTTTCGACTTTTCTATTTTTGCAAAGTTAAAAGGCGATACCAGTTATGGAGTGTAACCTCATCGGCAAATCTTCCTCTGCCGATTCGAAATCCGAGAGGTTACAACTAGACTCTGGTGAATTGATATAATCGAATATGTCAAATAGTGCTGTTATTTTGAAGTACTTGCCGGAATCGACTCAATTGGAGTTGGTTAGCACTTTAATTAATAAAGATGAATTGGAGCAAGCACTCGAAATAATCAATGTTACAGCAATTGACTTGTCTGGGCATGACGCAGTTTTGAGGAAATTATTTGAGAAATTCGAACATGCCGTATCGGAATTCTTCTCCGATTTTCAAAATGATAAAAGTAATAGCTGCGATATGCAGGAGCTGCTACAGGAACATCATGAACTGCTAACTTTATTCGAGTATATCAAGGCTATTCCCATATTACAGGATCAGTTTTATAACTGGACCTATTCCAAAATACTTTCTTTTATCAAGGAGAGGAGAAATGCCCTGTATGATGAGCTCTTTTTTACTGACATCGTGTCAAAATTTATTGATATGAAAACAAGTACTTTTAACTTAGAAGAGGGAAATAAGAGTGACGAAACAGAACTTTTATTACTGTTATCATTAGTTGAACTACATTTTTTATCAATCGAGGAAGATTACTTTAGATTACAAGGTAAAAAATCCAATGAATTGGATAGATTGCTTATCCCATTAATTGGCTGTAATATAGAAAACATTGCATTAAGCTGCTCCAAACTCATTCGTTGGAGGTTTAAATGCATAAACCAAGCTTGCTTGACGGATTCTGAATTTGATAGCTTGACTTGGGAATTAATTAAACGAATGAATAATCCAGAAGCAACCAGGGAGTGGAAGGAAAGGAACATCTTGACATTTTTGCTAAGAATACTATCCAACGCTACTATTTCCAACGGCCTTATATCTTTCATGAAAACCAGGGAATATTGGGTTTTTTTGCAGGACTCTTTAAACCACAAAGTTCATGAATACAGAAAATTAGGTCTGTCTGTGCTGAAATTATCAGTTCAACGTTTGTCTACTAACACAAATGAGACGTTTTCTGCAGAGTTATTTATATGGGATCAGCGAGAAGGCGCCAACATTATAGAAACATGGAAAAAATTCACAACCTTGTATGAGATAGTTGCATTAGATACCGCCCTAAACCAAATTCAGGAAGCTCGTACTGATATTTTGAGCATATTTGATAACAAGTTTTTAGATCCCAGCTGGGGTCTGATCTTGTTTTCCACTGGTTTGAGAGCATCTATGGAAAGTGTCAGGAAGTATATTGTGTCGTTGATCTTGGAAGTACAAAATCCATCTATATTTACCTCTAACCTGGGAATCCTAACAGAAACTATTTTGCCGACATTAATGCAAGCCCATTACTTTAAAGCGATAAAGAACAATTCCCATTATGCACAAGATTGCCCTCATGGTGAACTCGTGGCCAGGTTTGTTAATAGAATCTTGAACAATAGTAACGGCCTTGAGTATGAAACCATAAAAGAAATTTTATTGTTGTTGATTCAATTTGGTGCCGCGTTCGATCCTGCTAGAATATACGTATCACTTGGATTGTATCGCTTTCTAGCAACTAACGGTAACAAGTCCATAACGAATGAACATCTAATGTTATTCCGCAAGCTATTCGAATTTGAATGCGAAGAACTAATTTTCGAAACCACCATACAAACTTTGTATTGGAATTGCCTAAATTATGTCTCGGATGATGTTACTCCTGAAGTGTGGGTAGACGTTGCTCTCTCTCACCTGAGGAAGTGTCTCTGCAAATCAGATCATTTGAATGCTAACTTGTTGACTGATCAAAAACCGAATAGCCAGAAAATCACTATCCCATTCAAGGACAATAATGGTCAGTGTAGAAGCGTGGATACAGTGATGAACTTGAATAAAATCAATTCAGTTTTTTTGCTTAAACTGACTGACTTCCTTCATGGACTGAAAAGGGGCATGTGCTTTGACCAGGTCAAACTTGATGAAGAAAGGAATATTTTACTGACAATTGAACAACCTTCCAAGTACGCTACCACGGAATCTCTTGGCGGTGTTCCAACTTTACCCGTAAAGTTATTCAAATCAGTAAATGTGTCAGGTTTTTTTGAGAATCTACTGAGTGCGTTCACACCTTACAAAATGGAGATACTTGCCAATATTTCAGCTGAAATACTAAAACAACAACTTGGACAAATTGACCACGAGCGCTTGTGTCGCCTGTACTCTGGTATCACGTCGTATTTTAAGCAGATTGTGGATAATAAGTCGAAAGATGAAGCCTACGGCCGCTTTTTTTGGTTTGTTTCTTTAACTTATCACACCGCCATATCGTCAGAAGATGTAAAGGGTATTTTAACATTAGCCAAATCAAACGTTTTTGATGATAATTGCAACTACTCAGGTAACATATCCATCACGTCCCTGTGCAGGGACATTCTTTCCAACCCAGATGTAAACGTTGAGAATTTACTAATTATTTATGACATTGCATCTGCCATCTGGGAAAGTATTAATGAGGAAAGATTGGTGTTAAAGGAGAGTCAATTGCATATTCAACTGATTAATATTCTTTTTGATAGTCATATCTTGAGATATGCTACCGAGCAATCTTTGACTATGCAAAAGAATTTATTGGTGTATGGCAAACAGGTTGCCAAATTGGGGTACGCAAGACGGGCATTTTTACCTACCATCTCTGGTAATCTTGCTTATTTTCTGAACAGTTACTCGAAGTCTTTTAAAAGTGAGGAATCGTACATTTGGCTTGCAGATCTCCTCATCTCTGTTATTGTACAGCCTCAAATGGAGCAGAATATCTTTCATTTGAAAACAGTCATATCTTTCATTTATGATGAGTATTTTGGAGCTGAAAACACAGAGAAACTGTATCATCTGGTATACAACGATTTCGAAATCAGCAGCAAAGTTTGGGCTATAGCCGGTGCGGTCCTCTCTGGACCGGTATTTGGCCAACAAATCCGGGATTATTTAGTGCACAGTACCAACCTACTAACCTCCAAGAAACGGATAGATGCGATAGAGGAAAACCAAAGGTTATTGGAATGGCAAATATTGCTTCTTTCGTCATCACGTTGTGAGGATAGAGCAAGCGAAAGCATGATAATATCTGTGTTGGAAAGTATAGAAAATGAGGCTTCCCCCCTTGTCAGGATTTACAAAGAATGGTTTCTTGGATTGGAACTAGCTGAAACATACAATGATTCTGAGAAGCCGAATATGATTGAGGATTATCTCTTTGACCTATTGATAGACCATAGCAAGCCAACTTTGGTTGTAAGTGCAACCAAAATTTTATTCCTTGCACTTAAGGGGGTGAGTCCCCAGGATCATCAACGCCTGCTGAGTAGGTTCATCTGTTTTTTGATCCCTAATGCAGGATCCAACAAACCTCTTGTAAGGCATTTCTCTAATTCTTTGATGTTGTCCTTTTGGCCCCATTTCAAAGACGACTTAAGAGACTCCACTTTGCGAGAAACTATCAAGAACTTGTACGACAACGCAAAAAAGACGGAAGTCATTGGCCAATACAGAAGCGGTGATGCGAATATTTGGGATATCAAGAAAGATTTCACTCTGACGGGCATTTTCGGCGGTGTGATTCGGAAGACAACGGATCATGATCCTCTCTATATTGGTACTGCTGAATTTCAACAATACATGGCCGAATTCCCAGAAGTTCGTTCATTTGTGGATTTTGGCGCTGATGACAGTCACCTGTGGTTGGGCAAAAGGGGTACCACTACTGATACCGAAGGTGAGGGTGTCCCAGACTGCGTGCAGAGTACCGAGGTCTCACCATTACAGACAAAAAGCGGTGCTTGGGAGACTGTGTTGGATTTGAATAACAAGAAATCGACTGACACCGTTAAACGCTCGAGTTTGATAGTTGTTGCTTCCCTCGTTGACAAGCCACCGAACCTTGGTGGTATATGTAGACTCTGTGACGTTTTAGGGGCCGAGCTATTGACAATACAGGACATAAGAGTGAAGAAGCATCCTCAGTTCAAAAACGTAGCAGTTACGGCAGATAAATGGATGCCAATGCAGGAGGTCCCCGTTAATGACATAGCCAGTTTTATGAAGGAGAAAAAAAAGGAAGGTTATACATTAATTGGGCTGGAGCAAACTGACAAGTCTGTGAAATTGGATAACGATTACCATTTTCCGAAGAAATCTTTGATCCTGCTCGGTACCGAAGCACACGGTATTCCGGGCCATCTTTTGGGGGAGCTGGATCTTTGCTTGGAGATCAAACAATTTGGGGTCATTAGGTCAATGAACATCCAAACTGCAACCGCTGTGATCGTCCACTCGTACACGGTTCAACACATGTAGCCTACAAGTTTGGGAATTTAAAGCCCTATAGAATGTATTACGTAGCTGTACAAAACTACAAAAGGAATATAAGACGAAGAAGAGAATGTGAAAACTTCAAATTTGCCAACCCTGTGACTTTACTCAAAGATCGATGACGGCTGGGATGTCTTGTGGGGTCTCCCTTTTAGATACAGAGACAGAAGAATCAGCTGCACTCCCCCCGACAGGTTTGCCATTAGCTCTGTAGATATCTTCCTGATCCAAGGCTTCGATGATCTCTCTGTAATTGTCCAAAACAATCTCATTTTCCCTTATAGAATCGTTGAACAACTGAAGATCACTTGAGTCAATGTTCAAATTCTCGTCATCTTCGCCGTCGAGATCAAACTCATTCTTCTGAGGTTTCTCACCCCCAATCTTGGAGATATATCTTCTCAGCCGTGCATTCGACCTATTTAGATGCGCTGTACTGTTTTCGATCTCGCGTCTTACGTTAGCAAGTTCATCATTAGACATTTCCCGGACTGCAACTCTGAATTCCTGAATCTTCACCGGCCGTTTAATCCCCTCAAAATTGTGATTCATATTGGAGTTCCTATATTTCACCTCTGTTGGCCCCTGTTACCTGATCGTCGTACCACCGCCCTACCCGTCGCATCTACTCAACGTATGGAAAGCAACCCACCCTTTATATAGTATAAGATTTTTTGGATATAATTTTGCTGCTCCCGTAACGCCTTTTTTCCCCTCTGGAGCTGTGACCCCGCTCCGCCCCGCCAACTGCGGGAATGACGTAGAAGGAACTCGCTGCTACCGGAAGGACCGCTCGAGGAGGTTGCTGGCGTGCGGGAGGAGTCCGTTTGAGCAGTGACGGTCGACACGTGTGATCCAGGAGTATAGCTTGTTTGGGTCCACATTTTGCGGTGACTGGTTGCTGGCAGATGCGGTCTCGTGGTCCCCCACTGTGGGGGACACGACCGCGCCCGTGACATCTGCTGCAAAGTGGTTCTCGAGGAGGTGGTCCACCACGGGCCAGCCGTACGCATTTCCGAATTCTCTCCTCACGACCATGTTGTTGTGGGCGTCGCCGCTCTGTATGGCGACCACCACTTTGCGCCATTCGATTCCTTCGTGCCAATTGTTGGCCATCGTCTCTAGCATGCTTGGTTCGCTCGTATTCCGCTCCGACGTGTTACGTGACCCTATATGCTTTCTCAATAGCGTATCTCTGTATTGCTCCCGTACTCTTTCGATATCTTGTGGAGTATACAGTTTATCGTGCACTATGGTATCCGTCCTACTCTCAGGGTCCATGATAAACTGCTTTCTAGGTCTTTTCACATTTATCATCGAGGTCATTGACCCAATGGCCGAGCTCTTCGGCAGTTTCTTAACAGCTTGCTTGGCGTTCTTATTGACCACCTGGTCCGTTTGTCGGGATAGCTTTGCCAATACGTCCTCGTAGTCTAGGTATAGCAACGATGACGTGTATAAGGGCACGATTCCATCGTGAATTGCATTACAGTATATGGTCCTTCTCTGAAACCTCTGTAATATACCGTGTACAGGATCTCCCGACAAGGAGTACAATAACGGTACCCCATCGTTTGCACTGTCTTTAGCCAGATTGAGGTCCAGCCCGGTTTGCCCCATCAAGCCAGCATTCAGTGAGTAATTTATATAATTGGAACGGCCCTTCACACTTATACCAAGCAATGGCGATGCCATAGTAATGAAATTTACAGGGGAGACCTTGTTAAAAAAATCGGGATACATGATTGCAAGATATGCAATGGCAAACGTTTGAACAACGCCACCTAGTGAATGACCAATGAAAGATATCTTGGTGACTCTTTCCGAGAACAATTCTTGGGCAATGTATTTTGCAACTTTGATTCCCAGATTCCTGATGCCCCGCTCAGTTTCACCAACGTTCCCTTTAAAGCCGTCTACAACGCATATTTCGTTTCCCTTAGAGCTAGCCCTCCATTTACGTTCGATTTGCTCTTTCAAGTAAAACATGTCCGTTGTTACATTGGAGTGTACACCGTGGGTAAGAACCACCAAATGAATTTTAGTCTTTGCCGTTTTAATGCTATTTGGAATTGCCCATAAATCTTGCGTGGTCTGTCTTGTAACCTTCAGAATCCCGTCCTTCAATAGTTTTACTTTTCTCAATTGTTTTGAGCGTAAACTGTGCTTGGTTGGTCCAAGGGCCAGTTCAAAAGACACTTGCGCCCTTTTATTAAACAGAACCTCGCTAACAATATTCAAGACCCAGCAAATGTGTCTGTTCTCACTCCCTCTCTGTAGCGGTACCTCCATATAAAAACTCTGCTGCGATTGTAAGTTACTTTTTATTAAAGGTGTATATGCAACTTCGTCGTCATCATATTTCACTGAATGGTCGAAAGCTTCGTTGCTCAAATCAACGTAAAGAGCAAATGGACCAGCCAAATACCCTACTCTATAAGATAAAGCTGTGACATTCTTCACTTTGACCCAAAATGACTTTTCTTTGGATTCGGACCATGTTCCAGCATACTCTATCGTGTATCTTTCCATCTGAGCGATAGCCACAGAAGATTCTTGATGATAGTAAGCCTTATCATCAAGCTCAGCATCAACCATGTTGCGATGCAACAACGAGTTCCACGAGACTGAACCTCACATCGGGTTGATGCTATTCAGAAAGGTACAGTACTGACCGCATATTAATTTTGAAAGTGATTTGAATGTAATTTTTCACTCGAAAGCGACATGGATTGACAGACAGAAGGACACACGGAGGGCAGAAGGGATACCAGCATTGAATTCCAGTCGACCTACTAGCGAAGGCTTATTATTTTGAAAAATGCGTGAATCATATTCGAAGGAAAATAAGGTTGGTGAGGGTACTTATGCCGTTGTTTATCTCGGAACAAGGCAAAGCGACTCGAAGAAGATCGCTATCAAAGAAATCAAAACATCTGAATTCAAGGATGGATTAGATATGTCGGCTATTAGAGAGGTGAAGTATCTGCAAGAATTACAACATCCAAACGTTATCAGACTAATGGATATATTTATGGCATACAATAATTTGAATCTTGTTTTAGAGTTTCTTCCCAGTGACTTAGAAGTGGTAATCAAGGACAAGTCAGTACTGTTTACACAGGCAGACATCAAGTCGTGGCTGTTGATGACTTTGAGAGGGGTCCACCATTGCCATAGAAATTTTGTATTGCATAGAGATTTGAAGCCTAACAATCTTCTGATCTCGCCGGAAGGTATTATTAAAGTGGCAGATTTCGGTTTGGCCCGAGCTGTGCCCAACCCCAGGGAGATCTTGACTTCCAATGTCGTAACAAGGTGGTATAGAGCACCTGAGCTACTGTTTGGTGCTAAACACTACACCTACGCTGTGGATGTATGGTCCGTTGGAGTTATATTTGCCGAAATGCTACTTAGAGTTCCGTATTTGCCAGGCAAGGACGATGTTGATCAAATGGAGGTTACATTCAGAGCATTAGGAACACCAACAGAAAAAGATTGGCCCAGTGTCTCGATGTTCCCATCATATAATAAACTGCAGATTTACCCACCGCCTTCGAGGGATGAACTCAGGAACAGATTCATCGCCGTCTCATCCAGCGCACTCAATCTAATGTGTGGGATGCTGGAAATGAACCCGGGGAATCGATGGAGTACCGTGCAATGCCTCGAGTCCGCGTATTTCAAAGAGTTGCCGTCACCTTCAAACCCAGCAGATATCAACATATCTAGCAGTTGATATTCTGCTGAATATAGCATTTTATTCTGTACGTAATAACGGTCATTTTATGTTTGGAAAAAACATGCTGTGATAATATCACACCATAAAGGCATCACAGTTCCTTAACAAAGGTGTTGCAGAAGAGGTAAACAACTGTCTCATTAAGTGGTGGGACTGTATGTATCTTTGCAATGTCATCAGGATTGCGACAACCTTTTGGCAAAATCTTTCCGTCGAAGAAGCTTATAAACAGGATCTTATTCAAACTCGAAAGTAATGTTACATCAAGAAATATTATACCAATATACCGTCATCTTCATGAAAATGGTAAGTTGATTGATAGTTCAGGTATATCTGGAAATCCCAATACGCTATTTTTGATGAACAGGGTGTTATTTGAGGTTAAGAAGCAGACAAAACAACAGAATGAGACACTGAGATACATGGAACTTTACTTCTTGAAGAGAGCAGCATTACTGGGCCAAGCGGATGCAATTTCACTACTTTGTTTCGATGTGCTAAACAATGCTAAGAGAAACAGCACCGATGATGTGAAGCACTGTTCAAAACTACTGAAAGAACTGGTGCAAAAGAATCACCCCCTTGCACTAAAAGTAGTTGGAGATCTAAACTATTCACTTAGCCAACCTGAAGAGAGTGCAAAGTGGTATTCACAGTATTTGAAGATAGTACCTCAGGGTAAAGAAGATATGTGGAGACCCCAGGTTTTGGAAAAGTTGGGTGAGCTGGAATTCAGAAAAGGTGGCTTTAGTAACGTTTCGATTGCCGAACAGTATTTCTTGGAGGCCATAAAAACTTCTAAGTTACAGGATTGCGTCAAATCCTACTTTTACCTATCCCAAATCTATGTGAATTACGATCCAGTTAAAGCCCGGGTGCTACTCGAACAATGTTGCACCCAAGGTTTTAAAGAGGCTTTTAAAACACTGGGATTTTTGGAAGCTCAATACTTTAAAAATCCCGATAAAGCACAAGAATGGTTTAAGTTGGGAATGGAGCTGTTTGATTTGGAGAGCTACTTTGGTTACTTTGACTGTTGTGTACAGTCCAAACAATGGATGCAGGCTTACAAGACATACGAAACCCTTATAAAGTTGAAACCGACGCAAAGCAGGACGAATTCAGAGCTCATAGGTTTATTTCTGGAACAAAAGAATGATACCATCAACAAGGTGATAATTGAACATAAGAGAGATGATACTGATGTAAACGCAAATGAAATAACCTCTATTCCGACCGATGTTCAAAGAAGCTCTAAGTGGAGCATCTAACCGCTTCTGCTGGCACATCCATTTCCGTGTTGCAGGTTCAATCACGCGGAATGCATTTTGGAAAAGTGAAAGCACTTTCTGATGCGAGAACACTGTAAATACTACTGTATATTAATATTTGATTTCTAATATATTCAATTCCAGATAAACCATCAGTGCGCATATGCAACGACTACTCAATGATGAAAGAAAGAAACGTTTAAATCGGGTGCATTGCCGACGTTCGCAGAAGGACTGTCATTACTGGCGTTGTTTCCTGTAACATTGTCTGCTGTATATCGATTCTCAAAGTTTTCTTCGTTATTGTTGCGGTTATTGTGATCACCAGAGGTCTGTTGGGTATCATGTAGAGCCGATAAAATGTTATCGCTACTATTCAGCAAGTCTGTGCTGTCGAAAAAAAATTGATTTGCTCCAAGGTTCAACGAGTCTAATTCAGTTTGCCCCAAAGAGATGCGCAGATTAGCATTATTATTGATATTAATTTCACCATTACTAGTACCTGTATTATCGTTGCTGCTATTATTATTGATGTTAGTGTTCGTACCAATAAAGTCACGCCCAGTTAACAGTTGAGTATCGGCTTGACTATTAGTATGATGATTATTATTGTTATTATTGCCGTGATTATGAGGATTATTATTGTTGTTCAGTGGCGAGTAGATTGTGCTCGAAGGTGTTCGCCGAGCAGGGTCAAGGTGTGTCATCTGGTTGTTGTAAAGAATATTATTGTGTTGATCGTGCTGCTCTTGTAAGATTGACTCCGTTAAGGGTATTTGATCGTTTATTGGTAAGGACATTGTCATCGGTATGCCTAAGTCGTTTTTATCTGTGGCCATCTCTGCCAAAGAAGTTAAGCCCGACATTATTTCTGCTTGCTGCGGTGGAGGCGCTATTATATGGTTTGTTGACTTGTAGTCCAAAATCAAAGAGTTCATAAACCTTAAGGAACCTTGCAGACCTTTCAATGTATGGGGTACATTAGAGCCACCCACAAATGCGTCACTTACTTGTTTACCCTCTGAGAAATCCTCGCAAATGGACCAAAGGTTTGCCATGTTGTTATCTGCATTGGACTCATTCAGAAAATAGACGGCAAAATTCGGTGGCTTGTCCACTGTTAGCTTCAGTTCACCGAATGCATTACTATTTTCATCGTTCAAAGTACCGTCGTCATCGCTATCCTCGTTGTCACGGCCCAAGGTCTTCATGGGCTTCCCTGTATCCCGGTTGTATCTGATGATGGCATCATCAGATTCCAAACTTAAAGAACAGTTCGTCACAGCATCTATGGGATAAAAGATTCTGAAAAGAATCTTAGTGCTGTTGGCCATTGCACTGAAAAAATAATTGATTTCAAAGTTTTTTTTGGATATCAAAACCAGAAGATCCGTTGAGTTCAGCATGATAGAATTTATTGACTGTGGTGACAGATTCTTGAGCATCTGCAGCAAAGGGAATTTCATTTTCAGTAAGGATCCACTTTTCATTCTATTCCAGGCACCCACAGTGATCGAACATATGTCGATGAAGTAGTAATTTTTATTGATGTTGAGAGGAATTCTGTCAAAGAAATTCAGATCCAAATCGCTATTTACGCCATGTATGGATGATGCTCCCCCTTGCCTGTTTGCTACACTTTTCATTCTGTTTTTCTTGAACTTGGCCCTCCTGTTTTGAAACCATATTGTCACATTTTTCATTGGCATATCTATCATTTTCGCAATCATTTTCCTCTGATCAATCGAAGGACTCGGGTTGGTCTCAAACTCTTTTTCCAGAATATCCAGGGTTTCCCCCTTAGCCCTCTTCCTCTTTGCCCTTGCATGGCTTGTTTCATCTTGAGAGTCGTGACCGTGCTCACGGTCATGTGTGCCTCTATCTCCGCGGGTCGTGCCGTCATATGAACCGTGACTATCCTCATTTTCATTCGAATTTAACGCACCCCCATTGTTCAACTGCCCGGATTCGTCCGGGGAAAACACCTCGTTCGGTAGCAGACCAAAGTTATCCGGGAAAGATCCGTTCAAATTCTGACTGTACCCAAAATCGTCCATCATGTACCAGAGAACAGTCTGCTATGATTATTCTTATAGTCTTCTCTCCTTCCTTCCGTCCTGTTCTGATGAAAACCGGATAGAAAAGAGACTGTAAAAAGTTCCTGAAAGTTAACCAAAAACAGAGGCAAAAATCGATAGGCAATTCTAAAGTCAACCTCGTAACGGTAAAGTGCAGAAGGAACGCAGTCCCTATAATTCAACACCGATTGTCCCTCGATCCGACTCACCATCAAAATCTGCAGGTCTTCTAAAAACGACTAATTTTTTTTACCTTTCTCTTTTTTGGTGTTACGGCCATTTTCTGAAAAGAAACGCGGGTAACAATATTTTTTGGCGTATAACTGAAACTTCTTAAGACGACGAAGTAATAAGGCGAGAGGTAAAGTGAGCGTTTTGAGAACCGAGCAATTGTTCTAGTGTATTATTTTCTGATACTGTGGGGAAGTATAGACTGAAAGAAAGAAAGAAAGGGAAAAATATGGCTGTGGCTCTAGAACCGTCCAAAAAGAGGGCGAGAGAAAATACTGGTGCGGATGATGGAACTGCTGCTGAGGTAAGCAAGAAAATACGATCTATGAGTGACAAACCGTCAGAGGATGAGGAGAAGGAAGGGAAGAAAAATGGTTTAGATGAAACCAAACAGAATGGGACTGATGGCGAAAGTGCTGAATTCAAAGTGTTGCAGGCTTACAGGAGTTTCGAGAATGACATCTCGAAGGATAGGGTAAAGGTGATTCAGAACCGGGACATTGGAGTTACACTGAACAAGCTGGACTCCATTGACTCGCTCTTCCAAAAAATGAGCGGGACGAAGAATAACGGACTTTTTGCCCACGACTCTCGAGCTATGCTGAGCATCAGTGAGTTGGCGCACCTCAGTGTCCAGAATTTGAAATTGGGGGAGGGTCGGTATAGCATTACTTTGAGCGATACTTTGAACTCGCTGAAGCGGTATATGCTTCAAGATTATTTTAAAAGTAATGGGATACAAGAGGAGACTGTTGGTAGGGGTTTGAATGCAGCAGATGATGACGATGGCGATGTTGACGAAAATGCGGAATTGGAATCCGAATCGCGATCAAACACTACAAAAATCAGAGAAAGGACACTGAACAAAGAGTTCTTGGAACAGTTCTCGAAATACAATACTTTCAACCAATTCAACTGGTTTCGAATGGGTGCTCTTTTCGATAATTTAAACCTTGGCGTCCCGACGACCGACCATTTACTGGGACCCTTCTCTGTAGAGAAGAAAAGGCGGGAAAACGGGGCGAGACCAAGGATAAGCGACCCAGTCGGCAAAGCAACAAAGGCGGATGAGGTTAGCAAGTCAGATATAAATGATGGCCAAGATGTCACGACACCGGAACACGTCAAGAGGTGTTTTAAAACATTACTGAATAAGAATGGAATGGAGAAAATATCTCTTTTCAAGTTCTGCTTGGACCCGAACTCATTCGCCAAATCGGTAGAGAACTTGTTCTATACCAGTTTCCTGTTGAAAGATGGGAAAATTGTGCTAGAGCAGGATGAGCAAGATGGGTTCCCGACTATTAGGGTGAAAGATGACATATCAGCAATGAGACCAGAGGAGAGGGAAATTGAAAAACAGAAAAGGAAGGATGCTCATCAAAATCATATTATTTTCCAGATGGATATGCCCACTTGGCGGAAATTAGTGAAGAAGTTAAACATCACATCGAGTTATATCGATTAAGACCCAACGTTGGTCTCCTTCTTCCTGTCTTCTGTTTTTTTATACGGATAGAAAAAAGGAAGGAAGGAATCTCCGCATTCCAATCTCTCCATCGTTACACAAGTTGTACGCCTAATGAGCATCCAACTGGTTCATCCCTTCCTCATCAACATGCATTAAATAATATTCCTGTGGCACTCACAGGTCCGATTACCTCATATAATCATTGTTATTTACATAATATTTTTTTTCTTCCACTCTGATATGGCGGCTAGCTCATCAAGCGCCCATTTCCTCACGGGTAAGATACTCATGTCGTTATATATCTGGACATTTTCTGTGGTTTTAAAGTGCCGCATCAGTTCAATACCAGTCCATCCGATCATCACTGCATTGTCTGTACACAAATTGGCCTCTGGGTAATAAAAATTGTCGAAGTGGTCCTTGAGTTCGAGTTCGAGTCTTCTCCTCAACTCAACGTTGGAACTGACACCGCCCGAACAGACAAAGTTTCTTGCCCCCTGTGTGCGTATATTCCCTGAAGAACTCCGCATGACATCTCTGATCTTGGATATCAGATGAGTGAATATTGCTTCCTGAATTTGCCCCGCGAAGACTCCCCTCTGTGTGTCCGTCCCGTTCAAGGGGGTCAATTTCAGTTGTTCCTTCACTGCGGTGACAAATGGTGCAAACGAGAAGGCCAGCTTCCCCTTATTGAACCCATTCAGCGGGTTCGGTAACTTGAAAGGGTGCCGTTCACCCTGTGCCGCATTACGGGCCCAATGTTCCATCTCTTTCCCAATCATGATCCCGGCAATGCCAATTTCCCGTCCACATTTATCCAGAGCGTCGCCAACGGCAACGTCAATCGTATCACACACGATTCTGTGGTTGAGGATATCCTCGGAGTGCACCAGCATTGTGTGACCGCCGCTGACGAGTAAACTCGTGAACGGGAACCGGATGCGAGGGTCCGTCATCCGAGGGACCAAAAGGTGTCCCAACATATGATTTACGCCCAAGAGGGGCACACCCAGGGCCAGCGACAGCCCTTTCGCCAGATTGAGCCCGACAGACAGAGATCCAAGCATCCCGGGACCCCTCGTCACTGCTATGAGATCGGGACGCCCCATGGCTTGGGATAACTCAAGTTTTTCGAGAAGACACGGCAATGCACTCTGGTGGTGCGTGTGGGCCTGCGTGGGGATAATCCCCCCAGTGCTGGCACTGTCCAAGGTGTCTTTCAAATGGCACAGAACCCTGCACTTCCCAACACCACCACCACCACCCTGATCATCGTCGTCGCAGTCCAGCAACGCAACACTCGAATCGTCGCACGAGGACTCAATCGCCAACACCCTGTAAAATCTCACACTGTGCGGGGCAAACACCCGAACGCATTTCGCAAGTATCATACACATACCTCTACAGGACAAATCCGAGCCTCACCAGGGAACCAACAACCCTTTCCCGGACGGCCGCACCCACGACTCCTCCCATATCTGGGCGATGATCAACAGAAACTGAAATCTCTTCATTGTTTACTACTACGCCGGGACTTCGCAGCCAAGAGACACACTTAGCACAAACACAAGGCGCAAACCCCACAGAAACAGCCGCAGAGAACAGGAAAATTACATAACACGAAAAAAGGAAAAATAAAATCTCGAGAAAAATTGTGACGGCGAAAAAAGAAAAAGAAAAACTGAAAAAACTTTCGGGAAAAGAAAATATAAAGAAAGGAATCCTAATTAACTAAAAAAAGGCTAAAGATCTGCAGTGAAGCAAGATTATTAATTTGACATCGGGGGAAAAAAACCTCTAGTTTGTTGTGTTATACTTTCATACCCTCCTCCCCCCCACCTTCGTCCACTTTTACTTTTTTTTTTCCTTTTTTTCTTTTTGGCTTTCGGCGATCCCTCATCCCTGTAAGCTCCCTTTACGAATGGATAGTGCAGGTAACGTCCCAGGAACGAACGGTAATAACGGTATACAGCTGGGCGAGATGGATCCAAGCCATACTTTTGAAGGGGCCGGTCTTCCTTCCGAAAATGGTCTACACATGTATATGACGAATAGGGTGTCTCCCGCCGGGTACTCGCTCGAATCCTCGATGAAACGCACTGCATCTATACAGAAGACAAAGGGGAAACAGCCTAGAAAATCGAGAAGTAAGAATGCAGCGACAAATAACCCAGAAATGCACAATGCAGGGATGCGACAAGGGCTTACTCCACACTCTGCGCCCATGATGGCCCAAGGAGCCCCCCCAGTTGACGGTGTTACTGGCCGGACCGATTTTCAATCACAGACACAACCAGAACCCGTGTACGATCCAAAGTTGGTCGTTTCTGATGCAATGGCAGGAAACTCGAGGCAACTTCTCTACGCACATATTTACAACTACCTATTGGAGAATCGACATTATGATACCGCGAAACAATTCATCAGGGAGGCAGATATCCCGATTTCAAATCTAGACGAGCCGTCAAACAACACAAACAAAAACTCCAGCAGTAATCAGGATAATATATCGCAAAAACTGAAGAACTTGCCGACAGATCATCTCCTGAGGTCTAAAATGGTGATAAACTCACCAGACACGTTCTTGTTGGAATGGTGGCAGCTGTTCTACCTCCTAAACGACTTTGTGGAAAATTCGCCCATGGATCTTCTTCACAATATTGAACACCCAAAGTTTGATTGCGTTTACCCATTGTTCTCGCCAGGGGTGAACACGAACAGACCAGAGATAAACTCAAATTCGTTCCCAAGTATGCCACAAAATAAAACACAGCAGGTACCGCCCACGGGGGACCCCCCGCTGCCAATGAACCAACAACCGGCACAATACCCACAACAGCCATACGGGAACTTTCCAAACGCAGAATTTCCGGGGAAACACCCAATGATGAATACTTTCAAGGGAAATGTGTACCGTCAAGGCTCCTCAGTGGGGAGCACGGACTCCGCCACTATAGAGAATAAAAGAGCAGGGAGCATCAGGTCAAACTCAACTGACAGCCAACACACGGTCCCAATATCCACCGGCAATCCAGGAATTCCATTAAACGCCCAGCAACAGCCGAATATACCAGCTGGAGTTCAAGATCCGAACAAGAGGTTTCCCGGTGCTGGGGCCACAATGATGAGAAATAGTGGACCGTTGCCACAGCAAATGAGTATACAGCAACAAATACAGCTACAGCAGATGCAACAAAGCGCGCAGATGGCTGGATCCCCTACCGCTTTCGCTAATCAACAAATACCGAACATGGTCCCCAATCGTCAAAACCAACCACAACAGAGACCAACAATGCATCAACGACCCGGCCCACAGGGCCAAGTACCACCACTCCAACAACATCAACAGCAACTGCAACTTCAACAACAACAACAACAACAACAGCAGCAGCAGCAGCAGCAACACCAACACCAACAACAGCAGCAACAGCAACGTTCATCGACATCTACTCTACCCTTAACACCACACCAGCAACAAATGTATTATGCTGAGATGGCAAACTTGATGAAGCACCAAAGGCAGCAGCAACAACAACAACAACAACAGCAGCATCAGCAACAACAACACCAACAACAACAGCAACAGCAACAACAACAGCAACAACAACAGCAGCAAATACTGCAGCATGTCCAGCGCCAAAAGACAGCTGATAATCCGAGAAATGCGGCAGTCATCATGCAACAAATGTTTGAAAGAATGAACGCAAGAAATATGCCGAATAACAGCAATCGTGGCGCTGATTTGAATGCAAATCATATGAACCCGAACATACAGAACATTTCCGACCGGGCAAAGTCTCAATACGCTCCCACTGCAACTTCTGCTTTTGCGAATCCTAACGTCGGGACCCCAAACATGGGTGGTGGCATGAACGCTGCAGAAATTCCTAATTTTCCAAACCCCGGTTATCAGTCTGGTATGAATATGAACTTGGAATCGGAGGCTATAGGTGACTCAAGCATACAACAGCACTATGAATCGATGTTAAAAAAAATGGTTGCACAACAACAACAGCAGCAGCAGCAGCAACAACAACAACAACAACAACAACAACAACAGCAACAACAACAACAGCGACAACAGCAGCAGCAACCTTCTCTTCCCAACCAATCTCGTATGCCATATGTCGACCAAAATGCGCATATGTTTGGTCCTGCAACTAACATGCATGAAATCAATAATGAAAATAGTAGCGGAATGTTACCAATGAATAATTCTTATAATAACGAGGACATCGATCTCCAACTGTTCAATTTTGGTCACTTGAACTCTCAGGTACCGATGAACTACAAAAATGGAGTTTCAAATAGTTATGGTAACAACAGTCCACGTAACGCTACTATTGCTACTACTAATGATGATGATAATGATGAAAATAATAATAACATTAATAATAAGGCCACCACTAATAAAAACAAAAAGCAGTAACCAGGGTTACGGGAAGGCAACTATGAATGGCATTTCATACTCTTTTTTATACATAGGTAAGCATGATATAATAATATACTTTGGTTCACTTTGGCCATATAATCATACATCGTGGCATATAGTTTGGGTACTTACTTTTATAGTTACTCCAAGTAAAGCCCGTCTTTGTCAAATACGGTACCTTTAAACTTGGTCAGGTTTTCACCAGAATAACTCAGCGTGTTTGACACCTCGACCAGTGCATTGTTACGTATAACAGCACCAGCTTGTTTCAACCAAGAAGTACCTAAAGTCAAGTATGCTTCTCGACTCGTTACAGGATTGTCATTTTTCGAATTCAAGCTATTCTTTAACGGGGAAAATTCTTTAGCCCTGTCTACCTCCAAACACCCGAACCTCTCCAAAGAGATGGTAGGAAACACATCAAAAATGAACTGTTCTAATTTAATACCGTTAGGTTCTTCTGGTTTAACCACAGTGTTGCTTGTGTTATCAAAGTATGATATTTTCTTTCTGGCAATGTGATATGGCATACTATCACACCACTGCGACAGTTTTTCCTTCAGCAACTCCACCGAATAATAATGGTTTACAATATTACCAGCACGCAGAAGCAACAGCCCATCTTCATCGGTTGCCTCAGCCAACTCATTTGAAATCTCGGAATACTCAATTACACAAGGGCGACCATCCTTTGTAGCTATCAAACCGACTGATTCATGGGCATCCCTCTTCCGAACGGCCTTTGTCGCCAACTGGAAATCATGCTTTATGGCAAATCCAATAAAAACTGGGTCGGCTAACTTAGATAAAACATTATCAACACAGTACATGTAGATATGCTTGATGCCCCTCGTTTCAAAATCTTGAAAAATGCCATTATCTCTAATTGCACGATATAGTCCACCGTTACCATCTGGGGATTCAACCAAAGAAGTTGGATTTGCAAGCAGTAAATTTTTCCCCTCTTCATCAAAGGCTGGCAAAGTCCCCTGGTTGAAGAATACGATCTGGTCTTTCTTTAAGTTAAAGTACTTGTGATCTTTGAAGAACAATTCGGTGTCTGTCCTGGTAGGGGCTGATGTCATGATGTACCAAGGAATGGTACAGTTATTACACAGCCGTTGCAAAGTGATGATTTTTTCAGCCTGAATCTGGAAAAGGGATTTGTGAGACGGTAAATTAATGTCGAAGCAACCTTTAGGTTGACTTGACCCTAACCGTGTACCTTGACCACCAGCCATCAATATTATCGCAACTTCACCTGCAGAGATGGCTTTGTGGCCCAAATTGTAGTATTCTTCCTCCAATTGAGGGTCACCAATCACTGAAGAGTATGATGTTGAAGGGAGTGGTTTAAGCGTGCTTTTCTTGTCGGCATTGACCTCATGAAGTTTGATGGCAGTTTTACAGTCCTCGAGCAATTTAGAGGGGGATTCTCTTTGGGCAACAGCGCTCAAGTTTTCGAAGAATGTGGCTTTGTCGCTAGCCGATAGAATATTCAGGTGCTTGAAAAGATGAGCCTGACCTGCGGCCTCATATTGTTCCTGGATGGACTGGTTATTCATTCTGTAGATTCGAATTCACGACAAGGTATAAATAATCAGGTATTTGCTTCAACATGAGATCTCAAAAGTTGTACCAACTCTTCTATATATTAGAATTGTGCATATCGATATTTTTTTTTGTGTTTGTTCTTTCCGAATTGGGATTACTGACAGTGTGAGCAGTTTAATGGAAACCGACGAAGGCTATAGTGCAACGCCGATCCAAGAATGAATTGAAGAATGTGATAATTAAATAAGTTCTATGTCTACTACAATGTTTTTTTCTTCATCATTCAAACAGTAAAATTTCAAGTACCGGGAGAAGACATATTACCACCAAGGGAAGAAGTTTGATGGCTGTTTCCGTGAAAGCTTGTATTCGTTGTTTCTCCTCGTTGTTTGCTGTGTGATGTGAATTCTGATACGAGATGAAGCTACCTGCCATGTCCCCGTTTTCCGTGCTCGTTATTAAACTGTCAATCACTGCGCCATGCGGGTCTCTTGAGTTAAATGGTTTATCAGCTGACCCGTCAGTTTTGCGACAGAATGCATCGTTCCCATACTTGTCATACATGGCTCTCTTCTGTTTATTACTCAAAGTTTTGTACGCCTTATGAACAAGTGCAAACGCCTCTTTGGCACCTGGGGATGAGTTTTTATCGGGATGCAGTTTGGTGATCAGCTTTTTGTATGACATTTTCAGCTGCCTTTGACTGACTCCGATATCAACGCCTATAACGTCATAGTACGTCCCATCTTTTTTAGAAAGAATTTGTTCATTCAAAATCGTGTGATTGTTGCTCACTACACGTGCCATTACAGCTTCAGATGTGATACTTTGTCCCCTTTGATCGACGACCACTATAATATAACACAATATCTAAGCCACAAAAGAAAGAAAAAACGGCCCAGTGAAGCTTTAGTGTAACAAAAAAGAAAAAGTCAAGCCTTGAATAATCTCTTGGGAGACTGGACGTTAAATATATAACTTGCTGCCCCTTTCGTTCCAATCTTAAAGTAACTTATAAAGGTGGAAAGCCAAGTGAAATATAATCAGACTTCTCGTCTTGAAATTCCAGTCGTCTGAACGCAGAAAACGGACGAAGGAGACGCTGCATTTTCGATCCCTTTTGAGCCTGATATGGCCACATTGGGCAAAAAATGTCGAAAGAGGAAACTCCTGCGCGGAATCTCGACCCCGCATTACGCGAAAGAGGAAAATCTCTGTTTTTTCAACGCTTAACTAATCACGTGAAGCTTCCAAACAGAATATTCGAGTGCCTGCTACGGAAGGCGTGGGGGTGTGGAATTTGGGGTGGGGGTGGGTTTTCGCTGTCACGTGGGGCAGATTTTCTGTGAAACGCGACGCGTAAATTTTATTTTTTCATATTTCCGTACCCTCTTGACAGATTTCGTCAGCTCCTGTGCTGAAATATCGTTTGTTGTAGGTGCAGGTGCAGAGCTGATGAGTAGATAGAGGTTGGCACCGCGTGGACATACAAGAGTGGTGTGATCGAGAATGAGCAGCACGCTGAAGAGACCCGGGGATGATGATGCCTCATCTGAGGAAACGAGCAACTATGAAAAGAAAATGAGGGTTCAGTCGATAGATCGGACGGTTGGGAGTGAGCCAGTGTCTACCATGGAGATCATCCCGTCGGACTCCTTCCGAAAATTCAAGGAGCAAGGGTTTAAGGCGAAGAATGAGGATTTGCACGGGACACAGATGGAATCCGCGTTCGAGAGGGAGTTGTCTCTTTTGGAGCACGAGGCTGCAAAATCGCAGGAACAAAATACTCATTACGGTAGGAAGCAACTGCCAGCCGATTTCAACCCAGATACTCACGATATTTCGTTCCAGCAGATTGATGCTGAACAGACTACAATATCTGAACTGAGGGATGAGAACACCTCCGGTGTAGTAAGGTTTTTCGGTGTCACATCCGAGGGTCACTCTGTACTCTGTAACGTCACGGGGTTCAAACACTACTTGTACGTTCCGGCCCCGAATGACACTGATTCTAAGGATCCGAACAAATTAAAAGAGTTTGTCAGCTACCTAAACGAAACCTTTGACAATTCTGTCGATTCTATAGAGATAACACTTAAACAGTCCATCTGGGGTTACTCCGGTGACGCCAAGATACCCTTTTGGAAAGTGTATGTGACACATCCGGCTGTACTGAACAAAATTAGAGCAGCTTTTGAAAGGGGACACTTATCCTTCAATTCGTGGTTTTCAAATGGAACGACTACGTATGACAATATTGCATACCCATTGAGAGTCATGGTCGACTGTAGCATTGTCGGTATGTCCTGGATTACACTACCGAAAACTAAGTACAAACTTATCCCTGAGAATCAAAGGGTTTCCACAGCTCAATTAGAGGTTACAATCAACCACCGCGATTTAGTATCCCACCCTGCGGAGGGGAAATGGTCGCACACTGCTCCATTAAGAATTCTATCGTTCGATATCGAATGTGCTGGTAGAGTCGGCATTTTCCCAGAACCAGAAGAGGATCCTGTTATCCAGATAGCTAATGTTGTTAGCGAGGCAGGTGCGAAGAAACCCTTTATCAGAAATGTCTTTACTGTCCACAGTTGTGCACCCATCACAGGTTCTCAAATATTTGCTCACGATACTGAACAACAGATGTTGTCACACTGGAGAGACTTCATAGTAGAGGTTGATCCAGACGTGATCATCGGATACAACACAACAAATTTCGATATACCTTACTTGATTAACCGGGCCAGGGCATTGAAAGTGGCAAACTTCCCCTATTTCGGGAGATTATCGAATGTCAAACAAGAAATCAAGGACTCGGTGTTTTCCTCGAAGGCTTATGGTACAAGATCATCCAAGAACGTCAATATCGATGGACGGTTACAACTGGATTTGCTGCAGTTTGTCCAGCGTGAATACAAATTAAGATCGTACACTTTAAACGCAGTTTCAGCTCACTTTCTAGGTGAGCAAAAGGAAGACGTGCATCACAGCATCATTACAGATTTGTTCAAGGGAGACAGCGAGACGAGAAGAAGATTGGCGGTATACTGTTTGAAGGACGCATACTTGCCTCTACGATTGCTGGAAAAGTTAATGGCCCTGGTTAATTACACAGAAATGGCCCGTGTCACAGGTGTACCATTTTCGTATCTACTGTCGAGAGGTCAACAGATTAAAGTTGTTTCGCAGTTGTTTCGGAAGTGTTTAGAGATTGATACCGTTATTCCGAATATGCAGTCGCAAGCCTCCGACGAACAGTACGAAGGTGCAACAGTCATTGAACCGATCAGAGGGTATTACGATGTCCCCATCGCCACACTTGATTTCAACTCTCTGTACCCGAGTATCATGATGGCACATAATCTGTGTTACACGACGTTGTGTAACAAAGCAACAGTGGAAAGAATGAACTTGAAAAAGGACGAAGACTATATTATTACGCCGAATGGGGATTATTTCGTAACTGACAAATTGCGCCGTGGTATCCTGCCCATCATTCTAGATGAACTGATCTCTGCAAGATCCAGGGCAAAGAAGGATCTGCGAGATGAGAAGGATTCATTCAAGAGAGACGTTCTTAATGGTAGACAACTCGCCCTTAAGATCTCCGCTAATTCCGTCTACGGTTTCACGGGTGCCACCGTAGGTAAACTGCCTTGTTTGGCGATATCATCGTCAGTCACCTCTTTCGGTCGTGATATGATTATGACTACCAAAAATGCCGTCCAAAAGAAATATTCGATAGAAAACGGTTATAAACATGATGCGGTTGTTGTGTACGGTGATACCGATTCGGTGATGGTGAAGTTTGGCTCGAATGATCTGAAGGAAGTAATGGATCTGGGCACAGAAGCAGCTGCTTACGTATCGACTTTGTTCAAGCACCCCATAAATTTAGAGTTCGAGAAGGCCTACTTTCCATATCTTCTGATCAACAAGAAAAGATATGCAGGCCTGTTTTGGACAAACCCGGACCATTACGACAAACTGGATCAAAAGGGTCTTGCCTCTGTTCGTCGTGATTCATGCTCCCTTGTTTCGATCGTTATGAATAAAGTATTGAAGAAGATTTTGATCGAAAGAAACGTTCCTGGCGCCCTTGATTTTGTCAAACAAACAATTAACGATATTTTACAAAACAGAGTTGACATCTCCAAATTAATCATATCAAAAACATTGGCCCCCAATTATACGAATCCACAACCACATGCTGTTCTCTCAGAAAGAATGAAGAAAAGAGACGGTATGGGCCCTAATGTCGGAGATCGTGTAGATTACGTTATCACTGGCGGCAATGATAAACTCTACAATAGGGCAGAAGATCCCTTGTACGTTCTGGAACACAATTTGCAAGTTGATTCGAAGTACTATTTGACCAACCAGTTACAGAATCCTATTATTAGTATCGTTGCCCCCATTATTGGAGAAAAGGAAGCAAATAATATGTTCATTGTAAAATCGATCAAAATCAACTCTGGTCTGACAAAGGGTGGTTTGTTGGGGTTTGTGAAGAAGGTTGCCGTATGTAAAGGTTGCAAAAGCCCATTGAAAAAGGGCGAAAGCACGCTGTGTTCCAATTGTTCTTCAAGGTCCGGTGAACTATACTTGAAGGCTTTATATGATGTGCGTGATCTAGAGGAGAAATTTTCTAGATTGTGGACAGAGTGCCAACGTTGTGCCGGGAATTTGCATACTGAGGTGTTGTGCTCTAACAAGAATTGTGATATATTTTACATGCGCGTCAAAGTAAAGAAGGAGTTACAAGAGAAGGTTCAACAACTGAGTAAATGGTAAATTATAAAATCTTTCTATATGCATATATACATTTATCCAAAACCTTGAAATGATTCAACCTTCTACATGTTCTTGTTTTTTTTGTTGGCCGACTTCCGAATTTGAGGGTTGGAGTAACATATTGTAGCACTAGTTAACAATCAAAGACATGACAATTCGGTGTACGTCTTTGGTAACCTGTCGTCAGTCAGTTGTAATCTTTCCATACTACTGTCGACTCTAGTATTGATCCCAACACTTTGCATCCACTGATGGGCAAAGACAGCATCAACGTCGTATCTCTTTTTGGGATCTAGGACCAGTAAATTAGAGATCAAATGAAGAATAGAATCGTCGATGTTGTCCCAGTATGGGGTGTAAAATGCATATTTTGCTTGTAGAATTTGTTCCTTCAACGACGGCGGGCCCAGTTGGTCACTGAATGGGGGGAACCCACAAAGACACACGTAGAGAATGACACCCGCACTCCACATATCTACCTTTGCATCGTATTCCGTTTTCATGAGGACCTCTGGAGCAACATATGAGGGTGTCCCACAGAGAGTGTTTGCAAATTGCATTTCACCTGTGAATTTTGCAAGCCCAAAATCAGCAATTTTGACCTTGATGTCAATTTCGTCTTCATCCCAGGGACCTGATTGGATTTGCTCTGGTGAGGTTCTTCTTGTAATGTTTAATAGGATATTTTCAGGTTTGATATCTCTATGAATAATATTTTGCCCATGGAGATACTTTAACCCTGTCATGATTTGCTGGAAAATGGCTTTAGTTTCGTCTTGTCGCAAGGACGTCTTCTTGACAATTCTCTCAAACAATTCGCCGTCGTCCACCTTTTCCAAAACTAGGTACTTCTGGATCTGTGCCTTATTCAAAGGTTCGACAAAGCTGTCAAGCATATTTACAATATTCGGATGATGTATGCTCATCAAAATGCTAGTCTCCTCTCTGAACTGCTTACTCTTTTTTTCGTCGTCGTTCTGCTGAGGTTGAAAAATCTTCACCGCCACCGTGTGACCGGTTGCCTTGTTGGTCCCCTCCTTGACTATGGCATAATGTCCAGCACCAAGTTCTTTCCCAAGGAGGTATTTATCAAAGAAGGACATCTTCTTCATTTTGGCCTTCAACCTTGTAGCGTCTTGACTTGGAATAAAGGAGCCCATGGGTCTTTTGAACACTGTCGGTTGAGTCCCCGGTTCCCCCCTCGCAAAGTTATCTTCCTCTGACTGTTGCAGTTCGAGATCTTTACTTACCGAGTCCCAATTAGTCTTCGACTCACTGAATAAGAAGGAACAGCTTTTCCCCAAAACGATCTTATCCCCCTGTCTTAAAATTTGATCCTTCTTGACTAGTCTGTTCCCATTGAGGAAGGTGCCGTTGCGACTCTTATCCACTATGTTGATGAGTTTCTTATCCTCGGAGTCCACCTTGACCTTGACTAGCCTTAACTCGCAATGGATTGTAGAGATATCAGGCTCTTGCAGAATGATATCGCACGCTCTGCTTCTCCCAATAGTGGTCACGTCCTTACTGTACAGCGGAATCCTCTCGTCATCTTTTCCCGGTATAATGTTCAGAAGCGCACCGATTTCCTCATCTGCAGGCTCCCCTGGTGATTGCTCTAAACCTACACTTGTCTGTTGCCTCTTGTTCGAGTACGGAAGCTCCTCAGAGCGCCCTCTTTTCCCTGATTCAATCATTTCTCTATCCATACCACTCAGACACGCAGACACCTACACACGTACAGACACACCACTGACGTCTAGATAATGTACTCCGTGTAAGCTGATCAAACAGAACACACGACTGCCTTCCAAGTGCAGTTGGGAGTAAGGAAGGAAAAATTTTTCACCATCTAACGACCTTTTTGACGCGTTTATACGTCCAAGTTTCGTGTCTCCATTGCCGTAAAGGGTAAAATGTAAATAACTAAACTATATTAAGCGTTATGTAACCAACTGGACTGGGAAGATCTCGTCCCAGTGCATTCTTGTGCATCGTTGATACTCCAGTTCTGCTCCTCTAGTTCGGTAAATGAAATTTGCTGGTTGTTGTTGTTACCACTACTATTCTTTTTCCTTACAGCTCAATTCTTCTCCTCTAGCTGGTAGATAACTTGGTTGTCGGCCACTGGGTCGTACTCCTTGTCCAAAAATTGGGAGAATTTGGTCAGGTTGTTCAGGCCTCTGATTTCGCCCGCACACAGGGGCATCTTGACGACGTGGAAGTCTTCGTACAGTTCCCCAATTTGGTCCAGATACTTCTTTTGCATCTTCCATCTGGACTGGCATCTCTTACAGTTGTGCTCGTTGTCCTGTTCTGCAAACAGTAACTGGTTCACAATAATGGAATTGACGTCCATGTCGTAAGAAATCAGTTCCTGGATCAGTCTTTCGGTCTCGTAAAGGGATAGGAACTCGGAGATGCAGACACAGACAAAGGTGGTTAGATCAGGGTTAGTGAACTGTTCTCTGATGGTTTCGACGTTGGCCTTCAACTCGTTTAGTTTGGCAGAGACATCCACGTTTCCGGCACCCATGAACGAGTTCAACATGGGCCCCAACTTCCCCGTGATCTCCCCGAACTTATCCAGCAGTTTGGACAAAGTTGTTGGCAATTGCAAGAATCTAAGCGTGTGGCCGGTGGGAGCAGTGTCGAAGATAACGGTATCAAAGTTCTCACCAGCCTCGCCACTCTCCTGCCTCTTGATATGCTTCATGACCTCCATGAAGGACAACGCCTCGTCAATACCCGGGATGGACCCAGTCAACTCGGCCATGGCACCACCTTGCAGCAGATCCCCCAACCCGTCACCGCCCCCGTTGTCTTGGCTCTGTGAGACGGCCATGTCGTTCATGTCCTTCAGTGCGGCAGATGGGTCGATCTCCATACAGGACAGGTTGTCCATCCCAGTAACCTTCCTGGCGTCCTTACCGAACTTCTCTCCAAACGCATCACTCAGGTTGTGAGCCGGATCGGTAGAGATCAGTAGAAACTGCTTCGTAGGCTGCGCTTTCGCCATCTGCAAAGCGATGGAACACGAAGAGGTGGTCTTCCCAACACCACCTTTCCCACCGACGAAGATCCACTTGTAAGTCTTGGAATTGATCAACGAATGTAGATTTGGTTCAGCTTCAAAGTCCATGGTGTGTTGCTATGTGGTATTGTGTATGTATCAGCTGCTGTAACGTCGTACAATGTGTCTTTTGGCGTACGACTCGGTGTTTGACACCTGTTCACAAAAGTTGTTTTGCGGATTGAACCAAAAATTGAATCTTTTGCTGGAATTTCGAAGACGAGACTCGACTTCCGCTGAACGAAGAGGATTCACGTCTTGATGGTTCGCTCTTAGGCTGTCGTGTGTGTGTGTTCCGCTGCTGTAGTCATGTCTGAAAGTGAATTGGATTTAGAGGAGAAGAGAAACAAGCAATTGGAGGAGGCACGCAAGCGCGTGGAGGAGTTGAAGAAGAAGAAGAAGACGAAGGGGAAGAAGGGGAAGAAACTTAAGAAGGACGATGAGAGCGCAGGTGCTGATACGAGCGATGGAACACCGGCTGTAGGGGATGTTCCAGACGGCGAAGGTGTCTCCGGGGATTTGTCTGATGAGCCAAGGGCAATTGAAGAAGATGCAGGGGAGGGTTCCGTGAAGGTAGACGAACCCTCTGTTGAGGTGCTCTCCAAGAAAAATTCAATACAGGTACCAGAGGACGGACCGTCTCTGGACGATGCTGAAGTTACAGGCGGAGATTCTGTGGAGGCGAAGAAGGAGGAACCGTCTGTTGACGCCGTGGAAACTGCTAATGATAACTCAGCGGAGGTGAAGGTGAAGCCTTCTGGTGACGCTGTGGAAACTGCTAATGAAGAGACGGTGGAGGTAAAGAAGGAAGAAAGTTCTTTAGAAGGTGCAGCACAGGATGACATCTTTGGTAGCCACACGGAAGGCGAATCCGACTTCTTGGAGACGATCAAGAAGGAAGGCGAGCAGAACCAAGTCGAACAGCTGACACAGCAGGTCACAGAACTGACCGAACTCAACAGGAAACTAAAGTTTACAAACATAGGGCAAGAGAGCACCATCGATGAATTGACCGAGGAAGTCGGTGCCCTAAAGTTGCAGATACAACAGCTACAAAACTCGCTTGGAGAGACGCAGGCCCGTCTAACGGCGGCAGAGGAGAGAACTGCTCCCCCTCCTTTGCAGAAGACCGGGCCTCGCGGTGCTTCTGTTGAGTTTGCCAGTTTCCAAACAGGTTCTCCGGCACCAGACAGATCACTATCTGCTGGGTACTTCGATTCTTCTAGAAGCCAAACCCAACGTATAGAAGAACCTGTTGTCGATCGTGTCCTACTCGATAAATGGAAGAACTGGAATGTGGATATGACCACTTGGAGAAGCATTGGTTCCGGTCCCATCGTTAGCTTATAACCAGCTTTGGGAGATTCTAGTAAGTCCATTCAAGGATGTGTCATGTTATATGTATCGTATGTAAGTGTCCTGAAGCACCACCTTTAAAGATGAGTGGCCTTCATTCTCATTTTGCCCCAAAAGAGGCAAACCCCATCACATTGCTCACCTCGCTTGACGGTGCGTCAATGTTGGCCCTCTTTGACCTCTTCGCCCTGTTATCCTTTTGAGCCGCGGGAATTGTCGTCGAGTGTGCCCTGACGAACTTCCCGACGAGCTCCCCGTACTGTTCAGCAAACTCGTCTATCGGTATGTCGTCGTTATCCCGCTGTTCCAAGATGAGCGGTTCCCCCAACACGGTCTCGAACATGACCCTGTGCGCTGGGTGGTTCAAGTGATCCGCGAACTGCAACGAGTCCTTTACCGTGACGTCGCACAGTTCACAATAGAACCCAAACTGTTTGCCCCTCTTTCCCGTCGTGCCCGCGCCCGCGCCAGCCCCCAACACCCGTTTATTCAACTGCGATACCTCATGGGAGAGCAACTCATGCGGGTGCGTATACTTCCATTTCAACTGCCGGAGTGTATCCTCGGATAGGTTCCGTTCTGTGCCCGCATTGCCTTGACCCACGTACTGAGACTTATCCCACGTCCTCCTACCGAAATCGCTCATCCTGACTAACCGTTACACGGCACCGCTGCCTCTTGCGATGAGGTTGGGTACCTTCTGCAATTGAATTCTTGGTAAACGTTTTCGTTAACTGTTACGTACGATGCCCAGGAGGAGTGAGTAATAAAAGACAGTTCTCTCTCTCTACATTAGTATATATTAGATGTATGACAAAGAGGCGACGGGTCAGTACAGGACGGCTGCCTTCTCGTACAGTTGGTCCACGGCTTTGTTCAGTTGCCCGACGAGTTCCAGTGCCGAGTCGTACGTTGCGTCCTGGTGCGGCGTGTCGTAGACGTACAACCACCCGTTCCCCTGGTCGAGCACTCCGTAAAACACTTTGTCGAGGATCATCTGCGAGAGTTTGCCCTCGACCTGCTGTGAGTCCAGCCCGATCATCTTTGAGACGTGCGACAGCTCCACGCACTCGAAGGGCTCGATGATCTTGCACAGATTCGACTCCAACAGTGTGTCGTACAGCGCGTTGAAGTGCGATCTGATCAGGTCGTCACCCATGAGGTCATCGTGGTACGTGGTCAGCGCGCTGTTAAACTCGAGCAGGGACCTGTTCCCGTACGCCTCTGCAACCGCCTTCATGGCGTCTATCCCGCGCGACTGGTACGTCTCCTTTGTGTACTTGGCGTTGAGGATATTCGTGACGTCATCCATGAGGTTCAGCGATATCTTGGACAGAAGCATGTATCTGAGCACCTGGCATGCCTTGTCGAAGGAGTCATGCGTCGATAGATTGTGGAAGCTCTCGAAACTCTCGTAGAAGTACGAGAACGCGGTTTTGTATTCCTTGTCCTCACAATGCAGGATCCCGCTCATCAGGTCCAACTCAGCCATTGTGACTGTTGAACAGTATATCGAGTTAGCCGCTGTCCGAGACGCGGTGAGCGCCGCTTTGGATTTCGCCACATTCCGCAACTTATGGTACACTTTGCTCTCCAACAGATGGACGTCCACCAGAGATGGCTTATCGTCCAACTTCTTAAACTCTGTAAGTAACGAGTTGATCAGATCGAGAGCGTCCTTGTACTGCGCCTTTTTGTAGTACAAAGTGGCCAATTTGATGCTCAGCGCATTCTTCAAGAAACTTCTCTTCTCCCTAGCGGCAAACTGGATACTCTGCTGACACACCCAGATCTGGTCATCTAGCGAGTCCGGCACTTGCTCAAACGCATCGATCAGTTGTTTCAAGATCTTCGCCGTCTTCGACTTGGCCAAATTCGCCATGTACTCAGTAGAGTGCGGGATAAACTCCCGTAACTTCTTCTTCTCCCCGCGGGTCACATACAGCCGGCCCAATTGCAGTACACACTGCTCTTGCTCGTTCTTCAACTTCTCAGCCGCAGTGGCGGGTACATCCCGCGAAAGCAATTCCAACAACGCCCTCTCCGCCTCATCGTACTTCTTCTCGCTAACCAGCAGCTTAACCTCTTCCAGCGTCTGCATCTCACACACACACACCTCCAAAAGGCCAGTTCCTCTAATCAATTGCTCGTCTGCGAAGGATCTCAGATGCGACCCCTTGTCTTACCACCAGTACACTTCCTGCTCTTGTACGCCTCATGCTCTTTAAATCTTTGACTCGTTGTGGATGGGGGAAGTGGCAAAAAAGAGAGGAAGCCCTAACTGAGCTGGGGTTTAGGGCTTGGAGCAGAAACCAGCACGTGATATTTTAATTTCACGTGACCATAAAATTGCACGTGACGTGGTGTTTACCCGCACTGAACCTGTGTGCGGGATTGAAATTTGGGGATCCCGCCCGCCAAAATTTTGGCATCCCACCCGCAGCAAAAACCGCCAAATCCCGCCTTCACGTGATTTGGCGGGATCGAAAATAGGCAGTGGCGGGATTCTACGGGATGGTACAAGTGATTACAGAGAGTTGGAACCGCTGATAATAGCATAAATGTTCGTCGGCAATGATATTGGTATGTAGAACGCAAAAAAAAACTTTTCAGACTCAAACAATCTTCCACTCGCGCCATTAATTGCTACATGCACTTCTGGATCTCTACTCTTTAAAGTAAGACTTTCTCAGTTCCCAGCCATACTTAACTCAGGTTTCTCAACTTAGTCACACGTAAAGTAACACATCGAATAAGTTAAACCAGCTGGCGCTTATCAGAGAACGGTTGATATGTTTGACTCAATTCCTGCATCCGTCCCTGATAAGGAACAATCAACCCTTATGGAAAGCGATGGCGCCGGTAATTTTGACGAGGATACTTTGGCTGCTTCTTCCAATGAGCCAGCGGGTATGGAGTATAAATGTCTACAAAACACCACGCTTGCTACAGCACATTTGGACATTCTATGTGACAATCGAAAAAACTCTAATCTATACAAGTTGTTTTTTGTTGAACTGAAGGATAAATCGAGGGTTTGTCAATTTTACAATAAGGCAGACAACACGATCTGCCACGAGATTTTAAGTTTTAAGAATGAAGAACTACATCGGAAGAATGCAGCAAGAGCCTCTCAACATCATATAAATGCAAAACATCGTGTTTATATAAAAGATGTTCCCGACGTTTTTTCGTATTTATGTCCATCACGACCAAACGTTGAACGTTTAGAAAAGAAGTTGAAGTTGAAAGGAACAAAAAGAAAGGTCCAGCAAACTTTGGATAGCTCTATTGAAAGGACAGTACAAAAGAAGGCCAAACCTGTCGCTGAACCTGGAGACGTATTCGACGAATTCGTCTCCTTGGCTGTGATGTTAGGACTGAACTATTCCCTTTCTGACTCCAGATTCATTAGACACATTGTTGTCGAGCGCTTCCCAGAATGTAAGGATTTGTTGAATAGAAAAAATGTTTCGAAGCACATCAGTGCATCTGGCGCGATGGTGAGAGAACAGCTCCGTAAGCTCTTTGATACCCATAACAAATACCTGGTACCTAAGCGTGTGCAAACATATGGTCTGCTGACTGCAGACATTCCCGATATTATTCATCAACGCTTTAACGTTTTGAAGAAAGTCAGATTGTCTTGGGTATCTTTAGAAACCGATGGCTGGACATCAGACAAGCGGGCGAGTTGTATCAGTGTTACGATCAGTTTGGTTACGGGAGATATGGGTAGAGCCGTCTTTCCGATTAACTTCAGAGAAGTCGAAACAAAGAAGAAGAAGGCGTTTACAGAAACTTTGCTGTTGTTCATCAAAAAATTTTCTATATCAAAATTTGTGACCTCCTGTTGCATGGATAATGAATCTGCTTTATTAGAAGCAACAGATTTGTTTAAAGAAGATGAAAAATATCCCTTTTTCAGCTCTCACAGCGATTGTGCGGTACACCAAATTCAACAATTTGTTAGAGCGTTACTTGCTGATATTACTGAGAACTTGCAAAGAGATACTGGAAATTCAGGTTCGGCAAATGGTGCAGAAGATCTCGAATTGTTTCCTCGTTTCTGCTCAGTGAATATTGTCCGACGTCTGATAGTACTGTCCACAAAGTTGAGAAACTCTTTCAGTTTGGAGGACGATTTCACGGACTATGTGGACACACTACCACCGTTGTATTGCGAAAGCAGTTGGGATTCGATCTTTTATCTATTGGAACATTTTTTGGATAATGTGGAAGGATATGAAAAGTTCAAAGCCAGCATGAGTCGTGATGATAAATTCTTTTTCGACTTTTGCGAAGCGGATGTTTCAACGGCTAAGATTCTTTATGAAACTATGACACCCTTTGAGTCGTTAACAAAGCTATTATCTTTGAACAAACCTGCTAGTATTTGTTACTTCCCGTTACTACTGTATTGTGAGGAGATGTCATCGGTATGTGCTAGTAGATTAAGTGAGCTCTTGGGAAGACCAGTCGAACTTCAAAAATTTAAAGCGACGTTTGAAGAATATTACGCAAAAGCTTGTGCTCCTAACTACATTCATATGTTGAGTGCATTATTTCATCATGATGGTGTGAAAGTTTCTAAAATCTTCAGAACGCTATCTGTTGATCCATACTCTGTACTGACCGACATTGCATTCAAAATAATGAATTTGGAAATAATTGAAATTGGAGATGGGAACATTAAGGGAAAAGATGGTGTTTCCACCGATGAGCGTTATGAATTTTGGAAAATGAAAGAGGTCGAAACGTTTCCTGTTGAAGATGGTCAGTCTAATATGGCACTAACGGTCAAGGACTTTAAAAGAGTTTTGAGGGGACACTTGCTCAAAGAAATCAAAGATTTTAGGCAGTTCTGGATGTCGGTATTCGATAAAACGGTAACGCGTCTGGCGCATGAGATGAAGGTGAAAATTCGTTTCGTAAAGTTTTGTGATTTCGAGTTGTTACCAGGAAGTGCCAGCAAAGTTCACACTGTTGATGCATTTTATTTCAGAACATTGCTCTCCTGGGATATCATATCGCAGTACCTGGATGCGACCAGATGCAATCCAAGCAATCCGACCCTGGTGGTTTCCGAGCACAGTATTTTTCCAAGCGTTCTGGATTACCTTTTCAGTATCAATGTCACCTCTGTTAACAGTGAAAGGGGCTTCGGCGAACTGAAAAGGATGTTCCACGATAAAACGCATTCTCTGGGCGATGAAAGTGCCGGTGATGAACTACTTCTGAGAAGTGCCGTTAACTCATTAAATCTCGACCTGTCTGTTAAGGAAATTCAAGATATAGGGCTAAAGAATCTTCTGGACCGCAATTGTAAGTAATTTGTTCATTTTATACAAAGTAAAAACCAGTGATAGCCATAATATACGATCAACAGTACTGCTGATATATAGATAATAGTGTTATGCCTTCCCGCTACTGTGCAAGAAAGCATAGCACTCTGTCTCGGTGAGGAACTGAATAATCACACACCTGACCCAAAATTCCCACACCCAAACCTCCTCCCAGACGTCTCGTTCTTTCGTTTGCGATGAAAAACAGGAAGAAAAAATTCTGAGACGACAGACTCGAAATGTATACGATGCGGGTATATATCAATTATTGAAATTGAACAGTTTTACAATTAGGCGACGCGGGAAGCTGGAGTTGTTTGGACACAGCTGCTTTGTCCTGTTGTTTCTTACAATTCACGAGTTGAACACTTGTTGGTCAGAATACACAGACACACACACACACAAGACTCTCAGTTCTTGATACATTGTCATGTCTGAGAAGGGGAATAGTGTGGTTGGCGGCGGTGACGATCCAGTGCCGCCAGTGGAGATGCGGAACGGACCTGTCAGAAAGTACATGGTGACTGACCCGCCAGCAGATTTGCACAGATTGAGGGCACGCCGGTCGCTGTTTGAGAAGGCGCTGATCCTCGTGCTTGCGATGGTTACGTGTGCGGTGCGTCTGTTCGATCTTGGTTGTCCCGACAGCGTCGTGTTCGACGAGGTGCATTTTGGTGGGTTCGCAGCGGAGTACCTAAAGGGTACGTTCTTTATGGATGTACACCCCCCATTGGCAAAGATGTTGTACGCTGCCGTGGGTGGTCTTGGTGGGTTCAATGGTGATTTTACCTTCGAAAACATCGGGACTAAATTCCCATCGGATGTGCCCTACGCGTTCATGAGGACTTTCTCAGCTGTCTGTGGGTCAATGACCGTGCTTCTAATGTACTTCACGCTCAGGTTTTCAGGGGTGTCCATCGCAGTCGCGTTTCTAGCGGCCGTGTGTTTCGTCGTGGAGAACTCGTACGTCACTATCTCACGGTACATCCTGCTTGATGCACCAATGATGTTGTTCATTGCGTTTGCAGTTTACTCGTTCAAGAAATTCGAATTGTACCCACAGGACTCCTGGGCGGCACTTAGGTCACTAGCGTTGACAGGTGTCGGTTTAGGGTTCGCTGCGTCTTCCAAATGGGTCGGACTGTTCACCGTTGCCTGGATCGGCTTGCTCTGCATCTGGAGGTTGTGGTTCATGGTGGGAGATTTGTCCAAATCACCACGCAGTATCCTGAAATCAGCAGTGTGGAAGCTGGTGTGCCTCATCGGTATCCCAGTGGTCATATACATCGCTAGTTTCTACGTTCATTTCCAAATCCTGACAAAGGAGGGCGACGGCGCAAGTTTCTTCTCCTCAGGGTTCAGGTCCACTTTGGAGGGGAACACAATCCCGCAGGGGATGCTCGCAGATGTCGGTATCACTTCGACGGTAACGCTCAAACACCCAGGGACCATGGGAGGGTACCTGCACTCGCATAACCACATGTACGAGACTGGCTCGGAACAGCAACAGATCACTTTGTACCCACATTTGGACGACAACAACAAGTGGATCATCGAACTCAGTAACTTCCCAGGTGCCACGCTGCCGAGCTTCCAGAACCTCACTGACGGTACATCCATCAGACTGCTCCACTCGTTGACTCACTGCAGATTGCACTCGCATGACCACAAAGCGCCAGTGTCCCAGTACGCGGACTGGCAGAAGGAGGTCAGTTGCTACGGTTACACGGGGTTTGAAGGTGACGGCAATGACGACTGGATAGTGGAGATCGACAAGGACGCGTCGACTCCGGGCCTCGCACAGGAACGTGTCGTCGCACTAGATACAAAGTTCCGCCTGAGACACGCGCTGACGGGGTGTTTCCTTTTCTCCCACGAAGTGCAACTCCCTGAGTGGGGGTTTGAACAGCAGGAGGTCACCTGCGCGACCCAGGGTAAACCGCATCTCACTCTGTGGTACATCGAGGATAACGTGAACCCATTGCTCCCACAGGACGCACCAAGAACGTCGTACCGTCTACCTGGGTTCTGGGAAAAACTCGTCGAGTCCCACAGCAAGATGTGGCACATCAACAAGAACCTGGTCGAGTCGCACGTTTACGCATCCATGCCATACACCTGGCCACTAATGACCCGTGGGATCAGCTACTGGGGGGAGGAGAACAGGGCCGTCTATCTCTTGGGTAACGCCATCATGTGGTGGTCCGTGTCACTGTTTGTCGTCCTCTTCGCAGGCCTCGTTGCCGCAGAACTGCTCGCATGGCAAGTCGGGAAACCGATCTTGCAGGACACGCACGTCGTCAACTTCCACGTACAGGTGATCCACTACCTGTTGGGGTTTGCCGTGCACTTCGCACCATCCTTCCTGATGCAGAGACAAATGTTCCTACACCACTACTTGCCAGCGTACTACTTTGGTATCTTGGCGTTAGCACAGGCGCTAGACCTCGTCGCCAACTACGTCTTCAAGAGAAACAGGACCGTCGGTGTCGCCTTCGTCGTCGCCTTCACATTGTCGTGCATCTACTTCTTCAACACATTCAAACCTCTCGCCTACGGTACCCCATGGACGAAGGAGGAGTGTCTGAAGACGCAGTGGCTGTCGAACTGGGACTACAATTGCCACTCCTTCCTGGACACCTACGACGAATACAACAAAGTGTCCGCTGCCCCACTAGAGTAAAATAGATAAACGTACACACGTATACAATAGATAGATATATAGAGAGAGAATAGCAAATCATCTCGATACAATTGACGAATCCATCGGCAGGAATCCCCTACTTGTCTCATTAACCACGGAAATTTTTTTTGGACGCAACCCCAAATATAATTTGAAACCACATACATACGCAAAGCATCAACTGGGCCAGTGAACACACCAATCTGTGGCTGGAACTGTCCTCCGTCCGACGGACCACTTCCCATCTCTTGGAACTCGAAATCACGTGATAAAATACCAAAACCACGTGACGAATTGGAACTGCAGCGAAACAAAATATAAAAATGACGAAAACTGTAAAAGCGCGACGTGTTAAGTTGCACTTTACCTCCGACTTTCGCGTGAGGTCTTGCTTTTGACCTGCGACCGACAAAGCACCCCCTCAATGGCTGGTATCAAAGAAAAGAAGTCCTCCAAAAAGGCTTCTGCTACTGCAGCGGAGAAGCAGCTGCCTCCAGTTGAGGTCGAGATTAAGCGCGGCCCGCAGAGACCTTACATCGTTTCGGAAACAAGCGATGAGATCGTTCAGGAACGTGTCTCAACAAGTTTAGTGGATAAGCTATGTGTTGTTGGGCTGATATGTGTTGGTGCCGGTGTCAGATTCCACAAGCTGGAGTGGCCCACAGCACCAGTGTACCATGAAAGAGAGATTGCGACCGCAATTGAAAAATATGCCAATAAGGAATTCTTTATTGGTATGGTGCCACCTTTCATTAACCTCATGTACAGCGTGGTGGCTAAATTTGCTGGGTATGATGGGACTTCCCCCATTATCGAGGGTGACCTGTTGGACAAGAACGGTCCATACGTTGCCCTGAGGTTCTTCTCATCTTTCCTAGGTCTGTTCACCAGTGTTCTTTTGTTTGCAACCCTGCGGTTGTCCGGTGTTAAAAGTCTCGTAGCAGCAGCGGTTTCTGGTGCCTTCATCTTTGAAAATGGGCACACCACCGTTTCCCGTCTATTTTTGGAGGACTCGCCTATTGCATTCCTAGTCGCTGTTTGTGTGTTCCTGTTTAAGAAATCGGAACTGTACGATACTGGGTCTTGCAAATCGTACTCCTTCTTTGTCGGGTCACTCGTTGCTGCAGGCTGCTTGGTAGGATCCAAATGGAGCGGCGCCTTTATCATTGGCTGGATCTTCCTGATGCTGGCATGGAAGTTTATCCTACGCATTGGTGATCTGACCAAGCCGGTTGTCGGGTCCATTAAGCACACGTTTATCAAGGGGTTCCTTTTGCTGGTGGTCCCATTTGTGGTCTACATGGCTGTTTTCTTCGTGCACTTCCAATACACCACTGTGGCTTCTCACGACTCGAATATTCTGTCCGCAGAGTACAGAAACTCGTTGACTAATAGCAATATGGTCAACGACGTCAAGGGTCTGGTTCTCGTTGGCTCGCGCGTTTCTTTGCGTCATGTCAACACATACGGTGGCTATTTGCATTCTCATCAAATGTACTATCCAAAGGGATCTAACCAAAAACAGGTCACTTTGTACCCATTCATTGACGAAAACAACGACTGGACCATCGAATTGTACAACCATCCAAACGAGGTCCTTGACGGTCTGACCAAGGTGGTCGATGGGACTAAAATTAGGTTGAGGCACTCTTCTCAATGTAGATTGCACTCCCATGACCATAAGCCACCTATGTCCGAGCACAGCGACTGGCAAAAGGAAGTCAGCTGCTACGGGTCTGCAGGCTTTGACGGTGACGCAAACGACGACTGGATTGTGGAAATCGACAAGAAAGCTTCCAAAAAGGGCCCAGCTCAACATGAAATCACCGCTATTGATACAAGATTCAGATTGAAGCACGCCATGACAGGTTGCTACCTGTTCTCCCACAACGTCAAGTTAGCGGATATTGGTATGGACCAGCAGGAAGTCACTTGTGCCTCTTCTGGTATCGACTCTTTAACGTTGTGGTACGTCGAAGATAACCAGAACGACGATCTACCATTTGACACGCCACGTGTCTCTTACTCTCCTATCAGTTTCTGGGCAAAGTTCAAGGAAACCCACGAAAAGATGAAGTTTGCAATTCGTGTTTTGGAGTTGCCTCACTCTCATATATCATCTCCCCTATCTTGGCCTTTTATGCTAACCGGTAATGAGTTATACAGTGTGAACTACGAAAATGTTTACTTCCTAGGGAACGCCATTATGTGGTGGTCGTCCACGATTTTCATTGTTGTCTTTGGCGTTGTGTGCGCCTCAGAACTGATTGCGTGGCAATTGGGCAAATCGATTCTTCAGGACTCTTATTTGATCCGTTTCCATTTGGAAACTGTTGAGAATCTTTTGGGTTATGCCACATTCATGATTCCCTTGATTCTTTTGGGAGGTAATCACTACATCAACGAGTACCTACCGGGCTACTACTTCGCCATCTTGGCGCTCGCACAAGGTTTGGACGCCATTGTCAACTTCTTGTTCAGAAAGAATAAACCCGTGGGTTATGCTATCGTGGCATCATTTATGATTGCTAACGTGTATTTCTTCAACAACCGTAAGGACATCATCTATGCTGAATTGGGGAACTCCGACGCATGTTACAAAACCCAATGGTTGAGTTCTTGGGATTACAACTGTGACAGTTACTACCTAACGTATGACGACTACAAAGCTACAAGAACTCAAAACAGACTAACAGATGATTCCACTTCTCTGACGTTCACATTCCCTGAGTCCACAGTGCTAGGTGAATTTGATCAAGAGCCACCCATCGTCCAACACGATGAGGATGGAGAGAGCAACGGGCTGAACGGTGATGAGGATGTCGATATCATGGAGAGGTCGAACGTTGTCTACGTTGACGAGAACGGGAATAAGATCGCTCCCGAGGTCGTCAAGTCCATGGTGGAGGAGGAAGGTGCTATTTTGAATAAAGGTGAATAATAGTATCATTGTTTTGCCCCCTTGGCGTTCACAGTGAGACCCCGTTGTAACGATGTATAGAATATTTACAGGTCAACAGTTACCACTTCAATATTAGTGTCTGATCCAACGTGACGATATTTTTCAAAATTTGGAAAAACTTTGAAGAACAAATGCTTGTTTAACGACAAGGTTCCAGGGAATTTCGGTCGTAGGACAGGCCGTTCAGTGGGGTGCCCTGGGTTGGATTTAAACAAGAGCTTGACCATGGTTAACGAGGGTTGTGTACCTGCCAGCGAGTTTCTGGTGAAAACGGCAGAGTTTTTCAAATTGGCCAACGAGAAGCATATAGCAGTCCGTTTGACAGCCAAAAGGTTGATAAAAGTGGACGAGGTGGACGGGAACGATGAGTTCAATGCCACCGAACTGCCAAAGTTTGATATATCGAGGGAGTCCTCTCTAAAAACAGATCCTGAGGCAATTTCTCAGGAACAATACAGTTTGCTGATCCGCATATCCTTTGGCTCGCATTCAAAGAAAACAAAATGTTCAACTGTCGTCAGTGCTGCTGACTTGGACAAATTCTGGCAGGACTACTCGTCTGTCGTAAAGACAGGTATGGTCGGACTTGTCAAGAAGAAGAAGAAGAGGAAGGGCAAGAATGTTGTGTCCAAGGACAAGAAGAAGAAGGCCAAGAAATAACGCATTATTCACTGAACTGCACGGGCAATTATATCCTTAATATGTAATATAAAACGTATGTTCTGTAAAGTTAAATACCATTATCATTCACTGTTACCTCTCTGATCAGTTCATAACTTTTAAAGATCATCATCCAAAGCCTCAAATAATACCGTACCTGAGGGATAGATGGCAGGTTCATCTTTGATCCTAGCCTCAGGATCTAATTCTTGCCTGGGTGCTGGAGATATCAGTCGAAAATTGTAGCGATGTCTGTAGTTTGCTGGGGGTTCGCTCACATTGTCGTCTTCCTCAGGGTAGTCCAAAAGGTTGTTCATTTTGAGTTCAACAAAGGCGTATATCTCTTCGATTGGTAATGTAGCCGAAAAGCTGCGGGTTATTCTACTATTATCACCGAGCCGAATGGCAACGCGGCAAATATCATTACCCAATCCGCTTGTAGGCTCTGGCACTAGATTGGCTTTCCTCCAGAGTAGCCATTGCCTTTTGAGGGCACTTTCTTGGATCTCATTTTGCGCTCTTTCTTCAGCTTCGTTTCTCTGGCGGTCCCTCTCCTGGTCATGTCTTAAAGATTCCCTGAATCTTGAATCCTGTTGCTCCCTAATTAACCTTTCCATATCTCTGTTTTGCCTTTTCTGAGCCAGTTTGACTAGTTGAGGATACGCTTTCGCTAGGATAGCATCGAATTTCTGGGCGGTGTATCCCTCCAGTGACCCTTCATATTTCCCTATCAATTCCATCCTCGTATTGTCTTTCATCGATAGAACACCAATGAAGGGCATGTGTCTTATTTTCAAGGAGTTCGCGACCTGTAAACCCTCTGGAGTGGTAATGTCACCAAACCAAAGAAACATTTGATATCTCTGAACAGAGTTGATAAAGGATTCAGAGCATAAAATCTTCTCCACAAATTCCATCCGATTGGGCACTAACGGATCGTGGATATATATAAGCCCAAATTTTATCTGGCTGATGCATTGCTCTAGTAGGTCCGTGTAACACTGCTGTACTAGGTTACTCGGTATCACACTGGATTCTGAATTGTAAACAGACCCAAATGTGAAGGCGCCTTCCGTGCTAGGGACCGATTGTAATGACAGTTCCTCTAGCAACCTCGTAGACTCTGTAGCATGATCATGTACTAATTTATGTTTCCTGTTGTACATGTTCGCAAAATTGAACACTGGTTTAATCAGGCTTAGAAGCAATATAATACCTGTAAGGGAATAGTACAAAATCAGTAACGGAATTTGTAAGAGTGCTGACATTGCTATTATTCCAGCTTGTCTCCCAGATATATGGGGAGCTTGTTGCGCTTCCTGGTCTGAATTTCCTGGTCCTGTAGGTCTCCCCTCCGTGGGGAATCCTCCGGGCATTGACAGAGGGCTTTCTGACGAAGGTTCTTGGCCCAGCCTCTGTCCCCCTTCGGGATAAAATGCCCTCCTAAATATATCTAACGACATCAACTACCTTGTCCTGTGGTAGTCGATCCAACCAAGGTCATATACGACCCTCTTTAAAGCTATCACCTTACATACTTGAAGTAAAAGTTACTTTGATATTTGAGCAGAAAAGGGCAAAAAAATTATGAGGGAAGGCCCTCAATGAATATCAACTCTGCGGTGTCTCTGGGTGGCAGTTGGGATAAGTATGTACATTAGATACGTATTATTTACGGTAGAAGTACTCGGCAAACTGTCTCAAATTTACAACAGGCACTCCGTAAACCGGGTTGATTGGTGAGAGACCGGATGTCTTGGATCGTAGTTTAGTGTTGGTAGTGGATTCGATGTGGAGAGCTGGGGAACTTCGAACAGGGCCATCTTGCGATGTCTCCGTGTATACAGCTTCTGTAATTGCCAGTCCCAGTAAAACGTAGTTTGTGTGGTACAGATCTGCGTGCTTACCGGGTTTGTCGCGGAGGCCTGGCATGGCCGGATCTTGACAGCATTGGCAGATGTACTCGTGCAATGCGTTCTTATCGATTGGGCACACATATCCCTTAGCCTCCAGTATCGCTCCTGTAGCCCCAACCCAGAAACTGTAGCAACCGTCAACTAGCTTATTGCTCCTCCCATTTAGTCCCTTCTCCTCGTTCAATTGGCGTGCGCTACACCATTCGAGAAGTTTGTCGACATTAATCTGGTCTAATGCATCCAAAATCATTAAACTGGCTACGGCACAAAAGGTATACCCGCCATGCGCCTCATCTTCCTGTGGGCAGCCGCCAAATCCACCTTCGTAAGTTTGACAGGACACAAGATACTGCACCACTCCTTGTACTAACTCTTCGGTCATGATATTGAGCATAGATGCAATACTTAGTGCACAGTATACACCTCTTGTATCCACTTCTCCAATCTCTACACAGGTTTTGAAGCCACCATTGGATTGCTTCAATGAGAGCAACCATTGATAAATGGATTCCCTGTCAATGTAATCCCAGCAGTTTTCGATATTACCGCATAATGCAAGTGCGTTTATGGAGGCATAAGTGCCCGCTATATGTGGCATTTGACCTATACCGCCACCAAACGGGCCCATTTTCTCCGTTTTTGAAGACCCGATGACATTCAGCTTCTTAGCCATCATAATCTTAACATCATCATTGAGCCATTCTTCATTCAGTGATACCAAGGAATTTGCGACCCAATATAGCATCCAGGGTTGTGATGCATCTAGTGCAGTCATTTGCGGCGGTAATGGCTGCGCAAGAACGTAATCGAGATACTCCCTGTGAAAGTCCTTGTGTAACGGTTCGACTTCGCATTGTAAAAGCTCCTTACAGGACATAAGTACCTTCTGACGATCAATGGTCGTCTCAGTCTCTACCTCTTTCATGATCGGTATAACTTCCTCTTCTGCCGCTTCTTGATCACCTTCCGCAGCAATTTGCTCTTGAACAGAACGTTTACGTCCGAGCAAGGACGAGTCTATAAACCTCGCCCTTCTCAATTGCGACTGATCCATTATGATATATCCACCGTACTGTCTGTGTATCAAGATGAAACAGTGGTACCGCTAGTACGGCCAAATCTGATGTTTTCGATTGTACTGCAACCTCAACTCGTTCTTTGTGACAAAATCACCGGAAGGACTTATCTGCCCCGATGAGCAACAGAAAGGCAGCCGTGGTCCCCTGCACCTCCAAAACCCTATAAAGACGTACAGTGGCACACTCTCAGATGATAATGAACCGACATGGGTCAACAAGTTGTCGTAAAGTGATAGCTACGACGTCTGCTGATCTTGATCAGAACTTTGGGAACATCGATGAATTAGGGTGGTTTAAATGGGCATGGTACATTACAACCAAACTGACCGTATCAGATATCGTCTTGATGTTACAGGAGCGTGTTGAGCTGGTTGATTGGGATGAAAAGGCAGATTCTATTGCAAAACCCCTTGGGATATGTTTGGTTACGTTGATGTACTCTATTAGATTTCTTCAGGATAACCTTATACGACCCAACTCTATAGCACTATACGGATCTGGTACAAACCATGCCGGTGACACAGAGGTATTTGACTTGTCTAAGTCCAAGAAGTTACGCCAGATGGATTACCTGCCACAATTTTCAGTTCCCATCCCTAACCTAGGGAGCCATCGGCAAATTGAACAGAAATGGTATTTCCGCCTGTTACGGTCTCTGGATAAAGTTACCACCGGGATATCAGTGGTTTGCATATGTTTCAATCTGTTTGTCAGCTACAAGTTTTTGTTTGGTCACTTCAGATTGTACTCCCTTTTTTATACTGTTGACCGTCCAAGTGGATCTCCAAACATCGTTATACAGTCTCTGGATGAACTAAATGACGATGATGCATGGGGAATAACATTGGAAAATACACATTGGTCCTTTTGGACAATATGCCGTTATCTGTTGTTCCGTTGGAGGTCTCTTATCAAACGGAAGCAGGCTCGTTTAAATGAGGGCGGCGATGGGGCAGCGAAAGACTACTATTACCAACTAAAGAAGTGGACCCCATCACGATTTATGACTACCCTTTTCATTTATTATTCTCCGACTTGCTTGGTGTTTCTCTACTTGGTGGAAGCAAATTTCTCGATGTTGGGTGCCATTGTCATCCATCAGTTCTTATTTAGAATGATCATTGGAAGATATTTGGTTAGAATTACAGATGATTCCATTTTGTCAAAGTCTTTAATGGATGAGTATGTTCAGAAGGCAGTTAACCCTCTGACAAACAAACAAATGCAAGATGCACAAACCGGCGCTACATTATATGATAAGTTTGGAGACGTGAAGTTTTTCCCTGCTACAACTTCAAGTAAAAGGAATATATTCCAGAGCCACGACATTGGCGGGGAACTAATCAAGCAAAGTTATGACAAAAGTGAGGGTAGTTTCAAAGATTTTGCAAAAGGCGAAAGAGAAGCTCAGAATAGAATATTTGTTCCTCCCAAACAATTTCACCACTTTCGTGTACGAAATCAAAATTCGCAATCACAAAATTGGAGAAGATAATTGAATTTTGCAGTCACCCAATGGTTAAGCGTTACAAAATGAACTTTACCCCTGGTCTAAGCAGCTCAAACACGTAATATTATTTTCCAGATACTTTGAATATATAACATATATATTCTCGCATTTATATTCAAGTTTTTATGATCTTCTTCCTATAAATATTGTAATCTTCCCTCATTTTAACGTACCCTAGATGAACTTTGCCCAAGAAATGATCTGCTAATCTTCTATCAGTGTCTAGTCTTGAAAGATATGCCCCGCAGACTTCACACACCTGTAATTTTTGCTGCGCGCTTTGACCCACATTTTCCGTGATGTTCTTGATCTTTTTCGCTACTACTTTCCTGTTGTCTTGCATTTCTTGCAGTTTGACAGACTGTTGCATTGCTTTAACTACTTCATTGTGTTCTATGAGAGAATCTATTTCCTGCATCATAAGTCCTACGCGCGTGTCCAACTCATCTAATTCATTAGTTACTTGTTGAATCTTTGCACGCTCCTCGGGTGTGTGCTCAAGCCTTTTCAATGCAATCCTCGTCTGCCCATTGCAGTCGTTGATAAATTTGGAGAGTATAGTAAAGTACTCTCTCTCAAAGTTTGAGAAATCGTGGCCCTGTTTCTTCATTTTCTCATATTGCATCTTGTATTTCAGTAAGTGAATCTGGGGGCACTTCCCCATGCTCTGCTTGGAGTTCTGAAAGAGGTCATAAGGACACGACCCGACAAGGTATGCTTTACAGATCCGCGGGTCGCTTAGTTCAACGTCCTTCTTGGGACCTGATATTTGTACATGCGCTGCCCTTGAGTGTCTATCATTACCGCTAGACCTCAAAAAGTCCTTCCCCACTAGCTGGTCTATCAACTTCCTTTGCTCCGCATCATATATACCCATTGGGAATGTTCGTGTACGCAATCGATTATCACTTCTCTTACTTATCAATATGATTCCGTTTCAACCATATTAGTTCTCTTATTCAAAAATTGCGATGCCATTCTTCTTTTTAAATTAAGGTGGTGGACAAAAAAAGAGCGAAAGTAAAGATGACACAAAATAGCGAGTTTCGAAAGCAATCGATAAGACGGATATAATATCAGGTGTTTCATGTTGAGCAAATTGATTATCAAGGGGGTAGAATTTACCTACAACAAGCTTAATACAGGGGTGAAGCTTTCCGTGGATGAACAACAACACATTCTTTTTTTAAGTAGTGGCACCACTAAAGAGTTCGATCTTTTAAATACTGTTCTTATAAGTAGGCTTCTCCTACAGTGTCCAGGTTGCAGTATTATCAATTTAGGATCTTTATCAGCTTTGGAGGTGTTTCACGAAAGGTATCATTATATATACTGTGATTTTAAAAGCAAACGTTCGGTAGATCATGCTTTGAAGAAACTGTTCTTGAATCCGCTCTCCACACATTTCAATATGGTAATAAATAATGTCCACGAGGGAATTAAAACTGTTTATGATTGCACCATTGACTTTCAAGATGTGGCTCAAATAAGAGACTGTTTACTAGCAAATCTGACACATATTATGATAATTTTAAAAAATGTTTTGCAAAGAAGGGTCAGTTATGGAGATCCCCTTTATATCGTTAACATGAGTTCTACAATTACTTTAGATGTGAAGGAGTATGCAATTGGGTATTCTTCTGCCAAAGCTGGACTAACACACTTTATGGACTCTTTAAGCTCTGAAGGGGAAAAAGAATGTAAGTCTTTTTTAGTGTTTTTGCCCTACCAGCTGAGTACTGATGACGTGCCAGTCCTGGTTGATGACCTTCTTAAGGATTTTCACCATGGAAGACAGGGAGCAAAAGTATGTCACTTGTCATCAGAAGCCAACAGAATACATCTCAGGAAAGATGCACTTAAGTTACTGAAAGAGTGGATGTAGGCTGTTTGATATATGCTTTGAAGGTATGTTTGAATATATATAGGGTCTGTAGCTGTCGTTATCTCCCATTTTGCCTCACACAGAAGGCATCTATATTTTGGAAAATATGTGGAAGATCATTTATCGGAAGGTAAAACCACTCAAGATGTTTTTTTGTTCCGCTGGGGTTGCAACCGGAACAGTGTACAATTCCCTTGCCGTATTTCTTCCAAAGAGATGTGTGTATACTGTGTTCAATATGTTGCAATGCAACTGAACCGCTCCCGTCGATATAGAACCCCCCGTTCCGATACGTGTGCAAAACCAGGCCTTTGGGTTCTCTCAACTTCTCACTAGCAGTGGAATTTTTCTTTTTGCCTTTTCCACTAAGAGAAAATCGTTTCATCCACCTGGTTAACATACTGACATCCAATTCGCTAGTTGACGTGTATGTTTCGGTCAGTTTAGTAATCGCCTGTGGTGTCAAATTAAGAAGTTCGTGATTACACAAGTTTCTCCATTCGTCCAACCTCAATTGCACATTGCGTTTTGTAGTCATTCCAATCTTGCAAAGCAAGTATCCGTTGTTGTCCCATTTCTCTTTCCCATCAACGGAAACAACTTTGCCTGTCTTCCTCACCAACGAATTATCAAGTCGGAGCCAGTTAACTTTCTCCAGATCATGGTGAACCAGCGCCTCATAGAGTAGTTTGTATGTGTAAATATAAATGAAGCCTGGCCCCTTTGATGTTGAGTACTGGAAAGTCGATGCGGCGGACGCAGTTGAAGACTGATTTTTATGGTACCGGCAATACGAGTGTTCCGGGGGTAATAGAATTTTGCAGGGCAAACCTCTAGTAGTGATGCCTAAGACATTTGTGTTCGTTTTGCTGTGTGCGGGTAGACATTACGATGATAATTGAGGTGTTTGATCGGTTGTGTTTACGGTTGTGAGCTGATCAATGGACAGTAGCGGAAAGTCCATTTTTTTCTTTTCTCTTTTAACTATAAATGTAAGCTTTGAACTTGCACCTGGATCTGCACATAATCTGATGTCTACATTCTCGTTGAGCACATTCTTTAGAGTAGTTTACAAACAGTTGGGTCCTGTCTTTGTATTATTCGCCAACTGTTTACTCTTCGAGTTGCGAAAAATCCGTCTCCGTGGTGTTCGACAAAAGGGGGAGAGACAGCCTTGCACCGTTTAACCCGAAAAGATTATATAAATACGACGAGATGTTCAACAATATAAGTCTTGCTTTGAAATGTAGTGTCAATTGTGGTTGTGGTGATGAATTTGTAGAGAAACAGACTTCAAAACCCACCACAACAAACACACAATGTTGATTGAAGAGACCTTTGAAGACGTCCCAACTTCGTGTGGGCAGACCCCCATGCGTTGTTACATCTTCACGCCAAAAGTTGCCAATTACCCACAGGCCAAGTTCCCAGGTGTCATTGTCTACAGTGAGATCTACCAGGTGACTGGTCCAGTGCGTCGTTTTGCTCAAAGAATTGCGTCTCAAGGGTACGTTGTAATTGCGCCAGCTATCTACCACAATTTTGTTGGTCCCGAGGCCATGCCCTACGATGTGAAGGGTACTGATGACGGGAACCAGTACAAGATTGAAAAGCCATTGTCCTCGTATGATGAGGATAACAAGTTGTGCTGTGACCTGTTGTACAGGTTGCCTCAGTTTGACGGGGCCAGGATCGGTGCCACTGGGATGTGTCTAGGTGGACATCTGGCGTTCAGGGCTCTCTTGGACAAGAGAATTAGCTGCGCTACGTGCTTCTTCCCCACTGATATCCACTCCAAAACACTGGGTCTCGGGAAAAACGATGACTCCTTGGAGCGTGTCTCCAAGGAACTAACCAGAGACCAAGAAATGATATTGATTTTTGGTACTTTGGACACCCACGTTCCACCAGAGGGAAGAGATTTGATCAGGAAGACTTTGAGGGACAACAACTGTCGTGTCACCTTCCTAGAGGTCCTGGAGGCCCAGCACGCCTTCATCAGAGACGAATCGAGTAAGGGAAGATACGATGCTGCCATCACCGAGGGCTGTCTGGGTCTAATGTTGGAACAGTTCAACAGATCGCTGAAGACCACTCTGGGGCCATTTGTGGACAACTCCAAGCCTCCAGTACATGTCTGTTAGACGGCAAACGGTCCAATACCCAACTGTATTGTACGTACTTATATGTCATACGTACTGTTTCTTTACTGAGTTGGAATACTGACGCATGTTCCTTTTTTTTTGACATTTAGATAGCGCCGCCCTTTTTATGTGTCATCGCGGTGGGTGGAGGGGTGCGACAACTATAAAAGAAGGACAGATTCCAGCAGCCCTTTCGAGACGCAGTTGCCCCAGGTTTACCGTCTTTTCATATGGGGGAGAGTGTAGACGCTTTATATATTTAGTTATAAAGAAGTTAAACGGACACGACTTTTAAGGGTTTACGAGCCTTTGTCAGTGACGGTTCTCCATTTTGCTGTATCCCACTCTTTCCTTAGTTACTCTGATGTGGAAAACTCCAAGTTGCAAGTTGTCCACTCGCCTTGGTATTAGGTTTTGTGAACGGCAGTTTAGTGTATTGAGTTTTGTGCAACAGAGGTCTAACTTAACAGAAATTAAGCCAGAGGCTAAAGTTACAAAGATGCCCTCCCGTTTTGGCAAGTACACTCGTACCGGGTTCCGGTATGCCTTGTACGCTACACTGGGTGCTACGGTATATTTTTCGTACAGTCTTTACAAGGAACTGCACCCCAGTAAGCGAATTCCGCAAACTCCAATATTCCCGAATGGACAGCCGAAGAAAACTTTGGTCGTTTTGGGCACGGGTTGGGGGGCTGTCTCTTTGCTGCAGAGTTTGGATACTACCATGTACAATGTTGTCGTGATATCCCCCAGAAATTATTTTCTGTTCACTCCATTGCTGACTTCCACACCTATGGGCACAGTCAACTTGAAATCCATTGTGGAACCGATAAGGGCAATCCTTGGACGGAGTAAAGGTGACGTAAAATTTTACGAAGCTCAAGCTATCGATGTGGACCCAGTGCAGAAGAAAATATTGGTGAGATCTGCCGTTGGAGATAAAAATGCTAATGGGAATGAATCCATCAGTGGCGATGTCAAGTTGCCCGACCATGGTGTCAAAAATATTTCATATGATTATTTGGTCGTGAGTGTTGGAGCCGAGTCTACCACGTTCAACATCCCGGGTGTTCAAGAAAATGCATATTTCATGAAAGAGGTTACAGATGCAGAGAGAGTCAGAGCACGAATCTTGGATAATATTGAAAAGGCCTCCTTCTTGCCCGTGGGTGATGCTAGAAGAAAACAGTTACTTAATTTTCTGGTAGTTGGTGGAGGCCCGACAGGTGTGGAGTTTGCTGCTGAGTTGCAGGATTTCGTCACGCAAGATTTAAAGAAGTGGCTACCCGAGTTGTCCAAAGAAGTCAAAATTTCTTTGGTAGAGGCTTTACCCTCCATTTTGAATATGTTTGATCAGTCCTTGATTGACTATACCCAAACACTTTTCAAACATGAGAATATTGACCTGAAGCTAAACACGATGGTGAAAAAGGTGACCAAAAATTCCATCGTTGCAAGCAACGAGGGTACAGAAGTCGAAATTCCGTATGGGTTGCTGGTGTGGTCAACCGGTAATAAGCCAAGAGTCTTGACACAGAACATCATGTCAAAATTAGAAGAGCAGACAGATAGACGTGGACTTTTGATCAATGATAAGCTCCAGTTGTTGGGTGCAGAGGACTCTGTATATGCGCTCGGAGATTGTACTTTTCATCCAGGATTCGTGCCAACAGCGCAGGTAGCATATCAGGAAGGTCGATATTTGGCCAAAACTTTGGAAGCCTTGTTCAAAGTTGAACAAATCAAATGGGAACTCGACAACAACCGGGAGCTGCCCGCAAAAAAGATAGCTCGTCTACAAAAAGAGTTGAGTAAGCATGAATCAAGCATCGTCGCCTTCGAGTACTCCCATATGGGGACTTTAGCGTACATCGGGTCAGAGAAGGCAATTGCGGACCTAAACATTGCTGGATCACAATACAAATTATCCGGAGGGCCGCTTCTATATTGGTTCTGGAGGTCGGTTTATCTGACAATGTGTATTTCTTTGAGAAACAGGGTGATGGTCACTGCAGACTGGATAAATGCTTACATTTTCGGGAGAGACTCATCAGTCTGAACCGTGCAGTTCTAATGTTGTTGTTTTTCTTTTTTATCCTATATCTCAACTAATATTCGTATACTTGCTAAGTTCGTCAAAAACAACGTTAATATATTTTTTTGCTTTTTTCTCTTTGAAATGGTTCTGTTGAATGTACCTGATTCATATAAAGAATGTCAAAAAAAGAAAAAAATTGTCTCTAATATACATATATATATTGCACCTCAAAATAGAGGCATTTCAATCCGCCATTGTTGTTCCAATTGACTACTTATTTACTATCTATTCATTACCAAGTAATTTAGCATTTGCCCTTTCCAAATTGCCATTTTTCTTATTTTTTGATACAGTGTCTTTTCACTGAGGTGTGCTGGTTGGTTATTATAAATTTTTTTTCCTCTGAAACGTCCAACTGAGTGAAGTACTAGAATAACGAAGCGAAGATTACGGCAGAACTATGGTTTTATAGATTGTAGTAATGATGACGGGAAATGGACTACATGGCACGTTGAATTATACACCAGAGTACCCCAGAGTTTCAACCATCTTAAGCGTGGATCCCACACCCGACAAACTTGCAGTAGCAGATGTCAAGGAATCACATCTGCCAAAGAGTAAGCCACACCTTCATACAGCATCGCCTAGTATGAACAGTACCGTTAATACTACTACAGTCTCTCTGGAAGGCAATAATGTTGCTAAGTCAGAGCCGCTTATTGAGGCGGGCATGATATCAGCATTTCTTAAAGATTCAACTAACCACGGAAGCGGACACGTCGCAATCCAGCAGATATGGGAAGATGGCTTCGCAGAACCCATATCTGAAGATAGAGGGCATCGGATTCAGCAGGCTGTAACGTTTATGAAGGCAGCTGACATGGCACATTCCATGAATGCTGGAGCCACGAAATATTCTATCAGGCAGGTGGCGCAGCATTTCAAGGTGCCCAAGTCGACATTATATGATAGATTACGCCTGAAACAGAGTGTTTCGACGGCTGATAAGGATTTTTCAGGAAATATGGATTCTAGTTCGGCTTCTACAGAGGTTAACAAGGATCCTTACGAGGGACCCATCAGTAAAAATCAACATAATGTTCCAATCGGTAAGAACATTTTCCCTTTCACAACAGGATCTGTCGCTCAACGCCAGAGCAATAATTATATGAAGCATGAAAACCAAATGAAAATGAGCGTGAACGAGGAACTGAGAATGCTATCACAAATCAAAGAACTAAGCTATACGTACGGGAATTTGTTTAGTAGGAAACAAATACTTGAACACATCAACGAGGAAACTGGTGGAAAGCTTGATCTAGGTTCAAGTTGGTTGAAAAGTTTCCTTCAGAGGCACAGTGGTGTAGTCATCTATGGTCCGCCAGAGGGGTTCTGTAAGATCAAAGTCAGCTCTCTGCATATGGCAAAAAATAACTACAACCTTCTTTGCAAGTGTTATGTCAAGCAAGTTCAGTTTCTTTCGGAGACGAGTTGGAGGGGTAGGAATATATATTATATTGCTAGATCTTCTCTCCATGATCGAGGCCAAAGTAGTGTGTTTTCCTGTTTTGAGTTGTCAATGGTAAATCATTCTTTTAAGCTGGTAACCACTCCAAAAGTTCTGTTATTCCAAGACTACAGGGGAAGAAAACTGAAAAATGCAAATGATAGTGAACCCGTCTCACCGATAATAAATGGAAAGTTCAGTGGTGATAAAGTGCAAAATCAATTGTGCGATACACTCTTGAAGTGCATTTCAGCTTGTATACAACGGGAATACAGCCTATCTGCTGCAACTGAAGGCGAAGAGCAAACAAAACCTATCATTTTGTTTGAGGGTTTCGACGAACAGTTTCATTGGGACATAACAACCTGCAAAGAAATTTTAAAGACTGCAACGTTCATGTCTGCTCCTTGGCAATCTCAAATTCTGGGTGGCTTGGCTGTGGAAGCGGTCGAAAATGAACTCCAAGAGAAAGTACAAACATTAAGCGGTGGTCCAACTGATACAGGTATACTTCAGTTCGAGATAAAAGACAATATAAATAAGGCAACTTTGGCCAAGCTTGCTAAATTATTTCTGGGTCTGTTCGAACTTCCCCTCGGGAGGTCTGAAGAGAATGTCTCCATCTCGCTGGGCGACAGCATAGTTGGCAAAGTTGAACAAAAAGCAGACCCGGTGGAGAAAAGCGGGAAACTGCCGAACGTCATATCCATGAGTCAATACGACTTTGTGCAAGGGGATCCGATTGCTATTCCAAATGAAGTTTCTTCGCTGGACGCGCTTCAGTCACAACTATCCGAGATATCAGAATTGATAGAAGAAAACGAGTCGCGGTTTTATACTAACATTCAGCACGGATCCACCAGGGAATTACTCCGGTTGCTCTTGAACCGAGTCAAGCGGTTGGCCCAAGGCCCTTGATGACACCACAAGCGCCGCCTCCGTCACTGTCCCATATCCCATGTCCGGTTTCATTACCCGAAGCTACCCGTGTGTCGTGACACAAATTCGACGTGTCCGAGAAAAAAAAAAAGATGAAAAAACTGCAAAAAGGCGTTGTTGTCCATTAGCGTTACCAGAGAACGTCTCAACTGGCAATCATAAAGGCGTTGTTCCAGCTTTAATAGTTCGAGGAGGGGTAATTTCAAGTGCATTTAGGTTTGCATTATTTACCACTGTTGACATAGAAAAGAAAGGTATTATTTAGGTCCCTCTTCCATTTTTCTTGTCCATTTCCCGAGTTTTTATTTGGCCTCTTTGAAAAGTTTCTTCTTTAATTCTTCAGTTCAAGTCTACAGCACTCCAGAACAATGTCCCACGAAGGTGAAGAAGATTTGTTAGAATACTCTGACAACGAGCAAGAGATCCAGGTCGATGCCAACAAGGCCGCCGAGACTACCGCTAATACCGCCGCTACGGGCGGTGAGGGTGAGGAGGCCAATGGCGAGGCTGCTGGTACCACTGACGGTGACAAGAAAGGTTCCTACGTCGGTATTCACTCTACTGGTTTCAAGGATTTCTTGTTGAAACCTGAATTATCCAGGGCCATTATTGACTGTGGTTTCGAGCATCCATCTGAGGTCCAACAACATACTATTCCTCAATCCATTCACGGTACGGATGTCTTGTGTCAAGCCAAATCTGGTTTGGGTAAAACTGCCGTTTTTGTGCTGTCCACTTTACAGCAACTAGATCCTATTCCAGGTGAAGTATCTGTTGTCGTCATTTGTAACGCTAGAGAACTGGCTTACCAAATCCGTAACGAGTACCTAAGATTCTCGAAATATATGCCAGACGTGAAGACTGCTGTCTTCTACGGTGGTACCCCAATTAACAAGGATGCCGAATTACTAAAGAACAAGGAAACCTCTCCTCACATTGTTGTTGCCACTCCAGGTCGTTTGAAGGCTTTGGTTAGAGATAAGATGATTGACCTATCCCATGTCAAGAACTTTGTTATTGACGAGTGTGACAAGGTGCTAGAAGAGTTGGACATGAGAAGAGATGTCCAAGACATTTTCAGGGCTACGCCAAGAGATAAACAGGTAATGATGTTCTCTGCCACTTTGTCTCAAGAGATTAGACCAATCTGCAGACGTTTCTTGCAGAACCCTCTGGAGATTTTCGTTGATGACGAGGCTAAGTTGACATTGCACGGGTTGCAGCAATACTATACCAAATTGGAGGAACGCGAAAAGAACCGGAAGCTGGCTCAATTGTTAGATGACTTGGAGTTCAACCAGGTTATCATTTTCGTCAAATCTACGAACAGGGCCAACGAATTAACCAAGCTTCTGAACGAGTCCAACTTCCCTGCCATCACTGTCCACGGTCATATGAAACAGGAAGAGCGTATTGCTAGGTACAAAGCATTCAAAGACTTTGAAAAGAGAATCTGTGTATCCACTGATGTTTTCGGTAGAGGTATCGATATTGAACGTATCAACCTTGCCATCAATTATGATCTTCCAAGCGAGGCTGACCAATACTTGCATCGTGTCGGTAGAGCAGGTAGATTCGGTACCAAGGGTCTGGCCATTTCTTTCATTTCCTCTAAGGAAGACGAGGAAGTGTTGGCCAAGATCCAAGAACGTTTTGATGTTAAAATTACGGAATTCCCAGAAGAAGGTATTGACCCATCCACTTACTTAAATAATTAGTTTGTGTTCCATTAGCCAAGAATACTTAGTTGTCAAATTGTACTTATTTTATCCGTTTTTCCTCCTTCTCAAATGCCTTTGCCTGATATCTGAATAATCTATAACATCAACTAAAATATGTACTAATAAAATCCAACTCAGATAATGTTGAAGTTTTCACTTGAACATATTGCCTTTTCTCGCAACCTGCACAAAGAAGATGGATGCTATGAATATGGTTTATGTTGTTAGCTTGTTACATTTATTTTCTTTTCGATGATACAGTGGTGGTTGTGAATTACGTAAGTATATATGTGCGTGTATTGATCTCTCTTTCTTTCCCTTGCATTACGGAATCCGAAAGGAAATATAAGTAAATCATCTTTAATCAATCTTTCACCGAACCATCAACGGTGTTGAAACTTCTCAATCTGGGCAGTTTCGTAGATGGCGTTCCAATGGGGAGTTTTTTGATTTCGGGTAAAATGGGAATAGTATTAAATCTTGGCAATGGGGTGTTTTGAGTTACCGGTGGGTTAGTGTTATTATCATTATTGTTGTTGTTGTTGTTGTTGTTGTTGTTATTTGGGATGACACTACTGTTGTTGGTAGTTGCTGTTTTGATGAAGGACGTTTCCGCATCAGTGGTGTCGTCTTCTATCTTACTGCCAGATTGTAATATTGTTCTGTTAATGGAAGTGTCTTCCGTGTCATCATTCAATACTTGGCTCGCCAACGCCCCCAGAGTTCTCAGCATATTAGATCTTTGAAATCTGTTTGCGCTGGTATCTCCATGGGTTTCTGAGGTCTCTGCCGTAGTCGTCGTTCGCAATGATGATATTGTGGAATTGGAATATTCAAAAGAGGAACCATTATTGTGGTTTATTTCGGCCGCAGAAATATTCAACATTCTGGCTAGTTTATTGATTTCTTTGTTTTTCTCGATGATCCTTTTCTTGTACTTCCTGATCTTCATATCCTTTGAGTTTAATCTTTCGTTCAGATTTTGTTTTGTCATTAGCAGTTGATTCTTCATTCGCTCCAATTCTTGTTTCTTTAAGCTTCTTTCCACGTTGACTCTCAACTCGTTATCATTGTTAGCTGATGTTAGCATCATGTTTTTGAATTTATATTGTTGGAGCTGTCTTGATGCGAATTCTACTGAATGGATCAATGATTTTAGAACGGGCAGAACAGCCATTTGATCAGGTATGTCAATTACTTGGGCAGTTGAAGAAAGTTGATCTACCGCAGTCTTTTCAGACGAAGGGTGATCAGGTGGGGATAGCATACTGCCATGTAACCCTTGCATATTCTCTGCAGGACTCTTCACCTGTTCAGACGATAGTCTATGCAGGAGTTGTTTGGCGTTGAGTAAAACGTTTGACAGTTCCACATCTTCTTTGGTTTCGGCGACAACCAGTTGGTTATGAGTGGAAGGTAATGAAATTGGGGGGGTCAATTCTCGGTCTAGCTTGGGCGCTGCCTGCATGATGCCCAGATGTGAAGCGAGGGGGGAGCGCAGGCTTGGAATGTGTCCCTTGCTATCTCTTTGTTAGGCTGGTATAGCACAAGTTACACGAAACAGTTCGTCTTTAACAAGTAAGGAAACAAGTTTATGAAACTGTTGTGATGTCCCAACACGACCAGAAATATCTCCTGTTCCCTATGCATGTACCTACAAGTTTTACCAAGGAGCGACGCGCCGCCAAATTTTTCGTCAACGCGTTTATTGTTTGTTTACATTACACGAGTGCACATTACCTGTTTGGGACACGTCCAAGAAATGGTGAAAGGAAGCCCACGACGTACACCGTGACAGAGGTTTGGATTTGGGAGGAAACATCAGTACCCGATACTCTGCTCTTGCTCTTATAACGGCAGCTGCTGGTCTGGTATCTAGGGTTCAAGAAGGAGGTGATTCTTGTACTAATGAGAAAAGAGGTTAAGTATTTATATATATAAAACAATGATAATGTATGGAAAATATATCTTGTTTCTTTTCTTTCCTTAACGGTAAGACTTTTGGAATCTGGAACGGGCACCCTTACCACCGAATTTCTTTGGCTCGGATCTTCTGGAATCGGCGATCAACAAGGTTCTGTCGTAAGAAGTGAAGGCCTTCTTAAGTTCGTTCTTGGATTGTTCGTCGACGTATTTTTGATGGTAGGCAACTAGACCCTTGGCAATAGCCTGTCTAATAGCGTACACCTGAGAGACGTGACCACCACCAGTGACTCTAACTCTGATGTCGATGTTGGTGAACTTGTCCAAACCAACCAATAGAAGAGGTTCGTAGACCTTGAATCTCAAGATTTCTGGTTCAACCAAGGTGATTGGAGCACCGTTGACTTTGATCAAACCCTTACCGGCCTTGACGTGGGCGACAGCAGTAGCAGTCTTCTTCTTACCGAAAGTCTAAAATGAAAAGTAATAAACATATCAAAAGATAATGTAAAGTTTATGTTAGTATTAGAATTTTTAGGGACTTGTATAACAGAAATCATGGCAACAGTGTCGGCAATATGAATGTTTAGTGTGGTGATTGAAGTTCATAGTATCTGTCGCGGTATCGATCTTCTTTCCTGGTATTATACAAAAATGGTAAGCCTCATTGCATTGCTTCAGGAAAGCTTATATGGAGGTACGTTCGTGATTTAAGCAGCGTCATAGCATGTTGCTTTGGTCCTCGATCCACAATATCAACCCGATGGACTGCTCAATTATTTCTTACTCATGCCACGGACTGTTAACTTCTATACACCTCTTTTCGTCAAAATATTATCTCCACTATTGCTGATCTCTTCATAAAATTAATAACATACTTGGACACTTGGAACGGTGGACATTATTGCGCTTATTGTATGGTATATCTATTAGAATAATGTATCAAAACGTTATAAGGTCCTTTAAACAAGGGTATGGCAAATATTCAATATCGATACGTTAACTAACCGTTTGAGTTCCCCCCCCCCCACGATGCAGAGGCGTGTTAGTGTCCCTCTGCGAGCCGTTGGCAGTGTAGACACTTTCATGAAAAATTACATGTAATTATTTCTGCGTCTATAGCTGTAAAGGGAAATGTGAACTCCATCGGAGAAAAATTAGGCATTTGTTCAAAATTTTTGCTTTTTATAATGTATGGGTGTGGGAACAGTCATTATTTTAAAAGTGACTACGTAACACCTGTACATTTCTTAAAGATACCTTCTTTTTTCAAAACTTTTCAAGGAAATATGGAGAAATTTAACCGGAAAGCTTCCCGTTTCGTAGACTCGCCCCCAGCCTGGGACTTTGGCGGGGCAGCGGGAGGAAGGCAGCTACTCTCCGCCTGGGTGGGGAAAAACTTTGGCTCCGACTCAGTCTACCGTCCGAGGTAGAGTGTGAGTGGGCTCCCAACCAGTAGTATGCAGGCGTGACAAATAATACCAAAAAGTTGATATCGAATCCTACTAGTGACCGTACTTGTAACTGAGCAGTAAAGGACAGTGAAGACAATATACTGCAACAATGGGTATGTTTAAATTTTAGTGAACAGAGAGGGGATACACAAATTTACTGAAATGCGTGCCCTTCGTGATTGATCGATCCAGCTCGTCATTTTACCGGACAGTTTTTAGCCACGATGAAGTAGCAAAAGTTATCTCATGAAGCTATTCTCTGTGTAAGGAGAGCTGTACAAGATTTAATGTGAAAAAAGGGGAAGTCGATTAACACTCTGATTGAAAACAAACGTTACTAACATGAACTTATTTTCATTTCTACAGCTATCTCTAAGAATTTACCACTTTTGAAGAACCACTTCAGAAAGCACTGGCAAGAACGTGTCAAAGTCCACTTTGACCAAGCCGGTAAGAAGGTTTCTAGACGTCATGCTAGAGCTGCCAAGGCTGCCAAGATTGCTCCAAGACCATTGGACTTGCTAAGACCAGTTGTCAGAGCCCCAACTGCCAGATACAACAGAAAGGTGAGAGCCGGTAGAGGTTTCACTTTGGCTGAAGTTAAGGCTGCTGGTTTGACCGCGGCTTACGCCAGAACCATCGGTATTGCTGTTGACCACAGACGTCAAAACAGAAACACCGAGATCTTTGAATTGAACGTCCAAAGATTGAAGGAATACCAATCTAAGATCATTGTCTTCCCAAGAAACGGTAAGGCTGAAGCCGAACAGGTTTTGTCCGCTGCCGCTTCCTTCCCAATTGCTCAACCATCTACTGAGATTGAAACCAGAGCCGTTGAAGACAAGGGTGTCTCTGCTTACACAACCTTGAGATTGGCCAGATCTGACAAGAAATACAAGGGTATCAGAGAGAAGAGAGCCAAGGACAAGGCTGAAGCTGAGGCCGAAAAGAAGAAATAGATTCCTTAATGCATTGTCTACTCTGACGTATCATCGCTCCTTCATTCCTTTCTTTCTTCTGAATTCACTAAAAAAGAAACTATGTACATTTTATAACGGGAAGCCATCACTTATACTAATAGTAAACCTCTTTTATTGAAGGACTATTTCTAACTGTTCGATTTCCTCATCTTGATCTAGAAGCTCGATGCTTACAGATCAAATTTATACAGACTGAAAACGTGTGATTCATTTTCAGGTATCTACACAAACTGTAATTGGACTAAAGTCTGGTGCTTTGAGAGGTAAGTAATCATGACTGTTATATTCTAATAAAAATTGTGCACTATATAATATATAATATTAATATTAAAGAAAAGTGATGAAACTATTTTAAAGTAATACGGTGGGCACACTCTTTAATCGAACAAACCGAAACCCATGTCATCGTCGGATTCTTCCTTGGCTTCTTCTTCTTTTTCTTCTTCGGCAGCGGCATCACCGGCGGCACCGGCAGCACCGGCACCAGCAGCACCAGATGGAGCGGCGGCACCAGCAGAGAAGTTCACTAGCAAGTCCTTGACGTTTTGACCTTCCAAAGCCTTGGCGAAGATGTCAGCCCAGATACCTTCAACTGGAACGTTGGCAGCTTCGGTCAAAGAAAGCAACTTCTCAGAAGAGATTTCGATCTCAGAGTCGGCTAGAATCAAAGCAGCGTAAGATAGAGCAGTTTCAGTGGACATTTTGATGATTGGTTGGGTGGAGATAATCAATTTAAGCCTAAAGTAAGCGGACTATTTCTTGGAGTACTCGTAACCGGAACAAACAAGACGAATAGAACACTAACAGCAATTGGTAAAAGTTTGAAAGTTTCTTCATTCATTGAAGAAAAATATCAATTTAAAATTTCACAAAAAAAAAGTTGAGTGCCCAATTGCGTGGTCACTTGATACGGTAATCCGTGTAAAGTGATATATGTATTAGGGTCCGATGGCCTATTTACAGCGTGCACTGTACTGGGTGGTGTTGCCGTTGGTTTCTCTTGCGGGTTGGTAGAGGTCGCCAACAATTTAGGAACGTGGGATAGACATTGTGTCAATGTAGAATTTATTGTGCTATTTCCAGCTTTCAGTTTTAGGTAACATACTTTTCGGCGACTGCTGAAAACACTACATGTTTTGTGTTAGGATAAATTGTGGGATTCTCCAAAGATAGCTGGCTGGCCATCAGTTATGCCAACGGCACCGGACACTGTGAGCCCGACTGAGGTATCTGTCCGATGAGTGTACCCTACAGATATTCCAAAACATATGTAACCAGGTTTTGCAGAAGGGAAGCCCAAGATACAAAACACTGGAGAGAAGCTCCCGCTCTCAAATAAATACTACTGTCTTACTATATCGATGCGACATCGTTGAGCCTACTCCTCTTCGGGGTAGGTTCATCAGTGGTGTCTGTAAGCTCTACCGAGTCTGGTGTTTCAAAAAACTGCGGGGATTCCTGAACCTTGCTCTGTTCCTCCTTCTCTCTCATCCAACTTTCGACAAGAACCTGAGGAACATCTGTGGATGGCAGCATTATCTCCATCATTCTGATTTTATCATCTTTACAAAAGTGTTTGTCGTTTACGATATCTCTCAGGTCCCCTAATGTTACAATCTTTCGCGTCTCGTAATCATCTGCACCGAATGCGTCAAAGAATTTGAGGTAATGCCAAGGTTGGACATCGTAATACGAGGCCTTGGACCTATGGTGCAAAAATCTATCAACAGAGTAACCTTGGTTGTTCAGCAAAAATATGTACGGTGTAAGCTTCCATCTTATCATGGTGGAAATCTCTTGCATGGTGATTTGGAAGGCACCGTCACCGACAAACAGAAGGACTCTGTGTTGCAACGACACATCCCCTGGGTTTTCCTCTTGTAACTCCTGTGCAGCAAACGACGCGCCCAAGCAAGCCCCAACGGAGTAACCGGAGGATGCCCATAATGCCTGTGATATGCCCTTCGTTCGTGGCGGGAACCTTGTTTGGTTTATACCAAACGCGGAGGTACCGATCTCTGTTATTATAATGTCCCCCTGTTGAAACCAGTGTGACAGTTCGTTCCAAACCCACTCCTGCTTCAATAGGTGGTTGCCCGAAAGTTTGGGTCTTGAGACATTGATGGGCGGGGTATTCTTAAAAGTACAACTTATTTTCGAAGTATCCAATCGCGATAAAAGTACCTGCATGAGGTGTTTGATGTGTATATCTGGATATGTTGCATTTTTCAATTTAACAGAGTTGGAATGTATCAACGCATAGTTTTTCGTTTTATAGAAGAAGTGGAAAGTCGGAGTGCTGAATTCCGCAAGTAAGGATCCAATCACTATGACAAAATCTGCAAAGTCCACGACTTCCCGCACACTCGGAGACGATAGCGAGCCCGTAAAGACACCGCCAAAATTCGACAAACTTTCATCTACGGCACCCTTCCCCATTGGTGTGACGAAAGTTGGGAAATTTGTCAATTGGCAGAACTGTTTTGTCTCCTCTATGAGATCGTGCCTTATCACGCATGCGTCGACTATAATAGCAGGGTTTTCGCAGCTGTACAGTTTCTTGAGAATCGTATTGACAACGTCGTTTTCTATTTCTTGGTTATTGGGCTCAGATTCTAAGTTCAGCGGTGTATCGAGTCTCACGGAATCCACTGTGAGGTCCACTTGATTGACAGGGATCCCCAAATATGCTGGTTTCTGTTCCCTCCACGCCATTTCCACACACTTATCCACCTCCACGCAGCAAAGATCCGAGTCTACAACGAGACCCGTATGGCAAGTGACATCGTTGGCCATTCTGTAGAATACGTTGTAATCGCCGTTCCCGAGAGTGTGGTGCAGGAGCAGCTGTTTCGTCTGGGCGCTTGTAGGCGGCATCCCTACGACGTGCAAAAGACCAACATGTTCTGCGAATGATCCTGCAACGCCGTTGATAGCGGACAGTTCGCCGACACCGAATGTGGTCACGAGGCAGCCGAGTCGTTTGATTCTCGAGTACCCATCAGCCGCATACGCAGCGTTCAGCTCGTTGGCGTTCCCCGCCCACCTCATGTCTGGGATCCTGTATATTTTATCGAGCAAGGGCATGTTGAACTCACCGGGCAATCCGAAGATCGTCTTGACTTTGAGCTGTCTCAGCCTGTGGAACAGGTAGTCTGTAATGGTGATGTGGTCCGGCAGATTGTTCTGCGTTTTGTATGATGTAGTGGGCGACATGGCATGCCTATCGTTCAATTGAGATCGTGGTGTGGTCCCGCTCCTTCTAATCTCTTTCCTTTTGCCTTTTCCCTCTCTCTCTTCTGTCCAGCTTGGTATCAGAATGGGGGATCTATCAATAGCGTCAATTGGAGGATGTGGAAAGAAGCACAAGAGTTGGATAGTATGCGGTCAGGTATATCTGGCTTGCAACCCCTCTCGAGATGTTTTCTGTCATTCAACAAACATGGCATCCGACGCAGGAGTCATTTTGCAGCAAAAGCAATGAGGATTGTCTAGAAATTACGGGAAAAAAACATATTTCGATTTAAATCCGAGATTCTGCTGCGACTACATAACGGGAAAGTGAAAGAGCAGAGCAGGGGAAGGGTCTCAGACTGGTGGCGAGTTCTTGCTGGCGGTCAACCGGCTCGGAGTTTTTATTGCTTGTTGTTCTTAAAATGAATAGTTAATGATGTTAAATATATTTGTTATACTCCTGGGATTTCCATATCTACAACTTTTTTTTCAGCAGGGAGATTGGAGTATAGAAAAGTCACAACGTAGGTGATACACAAGACTACCTCCAGTGCCCCCCCCCCTTCTTGCACCTGTCCGCCCGCAGGTCATGCTCATTCTCCCCTTGGGTTCAATCTCTGCTTCACAGCGGCACGTTCCTCCTGACTTAAATACCCTAGTTCCACATGGTCGTTGAATTCTAGCAATTTCAGATCGTTTACCATCTCCTTTATCTTCCCACCATCGCTGAACCTAATTTCATCGTAGTACGGTGCGCAGAGGGTCTGTAATGGGGTGAGTCTGTCCACTGGGTTGTACTGCAGCACGTTAGTTAGCAGGTCCACGGTCAGCTCATCCTCCTTCTTGAACACTTTCGTCAGCGGGATGGGTTTAATCTGCGGGAACTTGTGTTCCATATAGTTTGGGTTCATAGCACAAATCTCTGGTTTCGATGGAGTCCCCAGGATTTTTATGATCTCCACGAGTTGGTCGATCCCGCTCTCCCCCGGGAACATGGGTTGTCCCAAGAGCAGTTCTGCCATCACACATCCTGAGGACCATATATCTATCTGGTTGGTATAATTTGTTGCCCCAAATATCAGTTCGGGAGCCCTGTAGTACCTAGAACAGATATAGGAGACGTTTGGTTCTGTTGGTTTCAGTTGTTTGGCACTGCCGAAATCGCACAGTTTGAGACACCAGGTATCTGGATCTACGAGCAAGTTCTGTGGTTTTATGTCTCTGTGACAGACGTTGGCACTGTTGTGCAGGTAGTTTAGTGCTTTGAATAGTTGGTACATGTAGAATTTGATCTCCAGACGGGGCATCGAAGTCCTCTGGTGCACAAAGTGTCTCAGCCGCTGGTACAGGGACTGTGGCACGTAGTCTAGGATCAGGTTCAAGTACACCTCGTCTTGGTCGTCCTTTTCGTAGAAGAAATACTTCAAGTCGATGATATTTGGATGTTGTAACAGTTTCATGATCTCCAACTCTCTGTTTTTGAATCTTTTGTCCTGCAGTACTTTTTTAATCGCGACCAGCTCCTGCGTTTCCTGTATCGTTGTCGTGAACACGACACCGAAGGATCCGTGTCCTATAACCTCTGTAGTGGGGAACGATATTTGGATTGGTTCGTTTCCATGCCTCTGCTGTTCTTGATGTTGTTGTTGTGTATTCGGACTGTCATCATCATGCAAGCCACCGTTCGCGTCCCCATTGGTGGCATTATAGTTGTTATTATTATTATTTATGTCGGGATGGCCATAATAAACTTGTTTGTAAACTAGTTCTACGTTAGTAAAATCGTTGTTGCTTCCTGTCTCGTGGGCCATGGTCAGCATTATTCCCCGATTATTATCTTGTTGTTGTTGTTGTTGTTGTTGTTGATTTTACACACACCTTTTGTCTTTCTCTCGTTCATGCACTTCCAAAAGAAAAGCCAAGTTTCAATCCTGTTATTTTGTATAATGCTTTTGAAACCCCGACTCCGAGAGTTACAGAGCAGATCGGGAATCAAAAAAAAAAAAAAAAAAGGAACTTTTAGAGAAAAAGAGAGGGAGAGTGAAAATGATCCTGTTGACGCACACACTGTAGAAAAGACCCTCCTCTATGTTTTCTTTATCTTCGCACTTTTTTTGTCTATATGTCCCCCCTCAAACAGCAAACAAATAAACAAAAAAAAAAAACAAGAAAAAAATAGCTGTGCTTCTTCCGACTTTGAGATCTTCACAAAAGAAAACAAACACCTTGACGATAGAAAAGTCCCTGAGATCTAGTCAAACGCACACCAACCAAAAAGCACAAAAACCCCACAGAAATGAACCTCTCGACGCTGATCGTAGACCTATATTTGCAGCAGCTGTGTTCACCCCCGACCGTCGGTGCCAACTCTCTTCTTCCCTCTCCCTTCCTCTCTCTCTCTTTTTCTTTTTTTCCTTTCTGTTTCCCTATTTAAATAGAATCTCCTCTCCCTCCCCTCCGCCAAAAAAAACGTGAATGCGGACGGGGCCGTTTTTTTCCCGGAAAGTGCCAATTAAAAAAGGGTGAAATCTTTCTCGGTGCGTGGAGTTTGGGGACAGAGCAGTACAACAACTGCACTGGATTGAACCGGTAGAATAACTTGCTTGACCATGTTAGTAGTAGTAGAACTCTGCCCCGCCAGTGATTCGGAGAAGTGTCGGTGCGCGGGGCCGTCGTAGTGGGTTCCACCTCCGTTCGTCCGGAGGGCGCACGTGACAGCCGTCTGACTTTAGCACCGCACGTTCTGCTCCGAGATATCTCTCTGTGGGGGGAGTGCAGTAGCTGGAATTACATACCTATGTCGCCCTTTACGTGGGTCGCTAGATCGTAGTTGACCATTTTGTCCATCTGTTCCTTGGAGAGACGGCTGCTTTTCCTCTTACGTGGGTTGCTCTTGTGGGACCGCAGTGGTTTTAGAAGGTGCAGCGCCGTCGCCGTCGTCGTCGTGTTGGTCTTAGTGATGACACCTGAGGATTCTCTGCTTGGATCCGTGGTCGTGGTCGTGGTCGTGTGTGTGCCTGAATTTCCAGATTCGGGTGTCACGGCGATCAGCGTGCTCTCGATCTGTCTGTGGATCTCACGTACGTATTCCTCGTCGTTGTTGGGGGCTTGGTAGTCGATTCTGTACCGGCAGGTGGACTCACTCTCCCGCAGGCTCTTTGACTCAGAGTTGTCCGCTGTTGGTTCCTTGAAGGAGATCAACTTGCTCAGTCTTTGGCGTAGAGTCATTGCTTTGATCAATAGTATATATACTTATACTGGAATGGTATGTATGTATGCGGGGGGCCAAGAAAGTAGTAGCGTGAAGTATAGCAAAAGGGAATGAATAAACCAGCGTTTGTCTTGCTGCGTTCCCCTAAGAAAAAAAGCAAAAGCAGA